>JARQOD010001459.1:0-54310 GCA_033576555.1 Oophaga sylvatica | reverse complement strand
ATGAAACAAAAATAGTTTTCCTTTTAAAAGCCCTAAAAAAACAGTGGTTAAAGGATGATGTTTTCCCTGAAATTTTGTTACTTCAAAAGTTAGGTGGGCTTTTGTTAAAAATACTTACTCTCGTATTCAATCTGTTGTTTATAGGCCCAAATAAAAATTATTAGGTTTCATAATCTCAACGTTTTAATTTTTTTTTGTGTAAAAAAATTTGATTTGCAAAAAGAAAAAGTTTGCTTGTGTACGCTTGTTTAAAAAAATCCTTTTAAATCAAAAAAATGATTTTAAATCAAAAAAACCCGATTTTTTTGTTTTTTTTTTAAAAAAAAATCTTTTTTTTTATCCCCCGCACAGTCCGAACATTTTTTCAAGGGAAGCCCCCAGTTTTGGGAAAAAAAAATCAAGATATCATCCAAATAAACAATCAGAAATTTATCCACAAAATCCCTGAAAATGTCATTCATGAAGGACTGGAAGACGGAAGGAGCATTAGTGAGCCCAAAGGGCATCACTAGGTACTCAAAATGTCCCTCTGGGGTATTAAACGCCGTCTTCCATTCATCCCCGTGCTTAATGCGAATAAGGTTATACGCCCCCCTGAGGTCAAGCTTGGTAAACCAAGTAGCACTTTTCACCCTGGAAAACAGGTCAGAAATCAAGGGTAACGGATATTGATATTTCACAGTGATATTGTTCAAGAGACGATAATCAATACACGGCCTTAATGAACCATCCTTTTTGGCCACAAAGAAAAAACCGGCACCCAAGGGTGAAGAGGATGGTCTGATATGACCCTTCTCCAATGACTCCTTGATATAAGACCGCATAGCGTCATGTTCAGGTACAGACAAGTTAAAAAGGTGACCTTTAGGGAATTTACTACCAGGCACTAATTCAATAGCGCAGTCATAGCTCCTATGGGGGGGCAAGGATGCAGATTTACTTTCGCTAAACACATCAGAAAAATCAGTCAAAAAGTCAGGCACATCTTGAGCCTGGGGAGAGGCAGAAAAAACAGGAGTGTTGGCATTAACACATTGGCAGCCCCAACTGGTTACAGACACAGATTTCCAATCCAAAACAGGATTATTAAACTGCAATCAAGGGAAACCCAGTACAATAATGTCATGCAGATTATACAATACCAAAAATTTGCAACTCTTCTGATGATCAGGTTCAACACTCATTATCACCTGAGTAGAGAACTGGGGTTTATTCTCAGCCAAAGGGGTAGAATCAATCCCCAGTAGGGGAATAGACTTCCGTAGGGGTATCAAGGGAAACCCACAACGTTTAGCAAAATCAAAATCCATCAGGTTAATAGCTGCTTCCGAATCAACAAAAGCCTGAGCAGAAAATGTGGACAGGGAGCAAATCAGGGTAACAGTCAACAGAAATTTAGTCTGAACACTACCCAAGACAACTGAGCGTGCAAAACGTCTTCCCCGCTTAGGGCAGATTGAAATAGCATGAGAGGCATCACCACAGTAGAAACATAACCCATTGCGTTTTCGAAACTCATGACGCTGTGCCCCAGAAGCCACTCTATCACACTGCATTGGTTCAGAAGCTGGTTCACAAGGCAACACCATTCCACGCATACCTCTACGCTCACGCAAACGTCTGTCAATTTGAATCGCCAATGACATAGAATCATTGAGACCAGAGGGAGCAGGGAAACCCACCATAACATCTTTTACATTCTCTGACAGGCCCTTCCGAAAAAGGGCTGCCAAAGCATCATCATTCCATTTCGTCAGAACTGCCCACTTTCGGAATTTCTGACAGTACAACTCAGCGTCCTCAAGCCCCTGATTTAATGCCAACAAGGTTTTTTCAGCTTGATCAGTGACATTAGGTTCATCGTACAATAACCCCAGAGCCAGAAAAAATGCATCAACATACTCAAAACAGGGTCCCCAGGTGTCAGGGAAAAAGCCCAATCCTGAGGATCGCCACCCAGGAGAGAGATGACAATTTGAACCTGCTGTGCTGCGTTCCCTGAGGACTTAGGTTTTAAGGCAAAAAACAACTTACAGTTATTTTTGAAATTCAGAAATTTAGCTCGATCCCCCAAAAACAAATCTGGCATGGGGATCCTAGGTTCCACAACCGGCAACCCTGCAAGATAGGTAGCAATACTCCGAACTTCAGTGGCAAGCTGATCCACACGGCCAGACAACTGTGCAAACTCCATTGAGAGAAAAAAAAATCCTCCTCAGCACTCAGAGAAAAAGAGGGAAAAAAAAAAATGCTACAAACAGAAAAAAAATATATATCTCTGACAACTTTTTTCTTTCCACACTATTTTTCCCTTCTGTGAGTACCATATAATTTTCAGTTTGGCCGGTGATACTGTTATGTTTTGATAGCTGAGGAGAGCAGGCAAAAAAGGCAATACACCAGAGAGGTTGGGATCTACTGGATTGCAGTACCCTGACTAACCACCACAACTAAAGGCAGCCGTGGAGCGTTCCTACGTTGGTCCTAGACGCCTCGTCACAGCCTGAGAGGCTAACTACACCTAAAGATAGAAAGAGGAAAGCTATCTGCCCCGGAGCAGATCCCCAAAGAACATAGGAAGCCCCAAACATGTAATGGCGGTTAGACAAGAGGAAATACAGACACTGACAGAAAATAGTATGAGCAAACGCTGGGGCCCAATCTGCCTGGACAGAAAAGGATAGGAAGGATACTTACTGCAATCCAAAAAAACCCTAAAAAAAGCCAACTCTACTAATTGCAAAAACACCTGAGATCACACGACCTCTACTGTTGTGAATGTGTTAGAAATGAGTTCTGAGCAGAAGCTCCCTCTGGTGGTTGCAGACAGTGCTGAACCATTTAGTGAAGATTGGCAATCAGGAGTTACAGACTGGTCCTATATAAAGGAGGTTCCCTCCCATCAGGGTTGCCGGTGATCAATTGTTCTTGTCTCAATGGTGGTTCCTGGTTCACTTGGAAGCTTGCTGAGTCTTGCCTCTTCTCCTGCACTCAGATAAGAAATTTTCTGTTTTTATTTTTGTGCTTGCTTTTTGCATTGTTTCCTGCACTTTTGTGGAGGTCAGCCAAGTCCCCTCAGGGGGCTTGTTCTCCTCTCAGTTTGTCTGAGCCACTGTTGTTTGTTCATTTGCCTTTTCCAGTTTTTTTTCAGTGGCTGCGGCTTAGTTTTGTTACACCAGAGAACTAATTTAGGTGGTAGAGGTCGTGTGATCTCAGGTGTTTTTGCAATTAGTAGAGTTGGCATTTTTTAGGGTTTTTGGGAATGCAGTAAGTGTCCTTCCTATCCTTTTCTGTCTAGGAAGATTGGGCCCCAACGTTTGCTCATACTATTTTCTGTCTGTGTCTGTATTTCCTCTTGTCTAACTGCCATTACATGTTTGGGGGCTTCCTATGTTCTTTGGGGATCTTCTCCGGGGCAGATAGCTTTCCTCTTTCTATCTTTAGGTGTAGTTAACCTCTCAGGCTGTGACGAGGCGTCTAGGACCAACGTAGGTATGCTCCATGGCTGCCTTTAGTTGTGGTGGTTAGTCAGGGTACTGCAATCCAGTAGATTCCAACCTCTCTGGTGTATTGCCGTTTTTGCTTGCTCTCCTCAGCTACCAAATCATAACACTCTACCACCTAAATTAGTTCTCTGGTGTAACAAAACTAAGCCGCAGCCACAGAAAAAACTGAAAAAGGCAAATGAACAAACAACAGTGGCTCCAGAGGAACCGAGAGGCGCCCAAGCACCCGAGGAGGGGAACCTGGCCAACCTCACAGAAATGCAGAGAAAATTGCAAATGGCAAGCACAAAAACAAAAAACAGAAAATATCTTATCTGATAGCAGGAGAAGAGGCAAGACTCAGCAAGCTTCTAAGTGAACCAGGAAACAACATTGAGACAAGAACAATTGGTCACCGGCAACCATGATGGGGGGAAACCTCCCTTATATCCAGCCAGTCCGTGATTCCTGAAGTTCTTGATGCGATAGATTGTTGACTGAGGTGCAATCTTTCTAGCTGCGATACTCTTCCCTGTTAGGCCATTTTTGTGCATTGCAATGATGACTGCACGTGTTTCTTTAGAGATAACCATGGTTAACAGAAGAGAAACAATGATGCCAAGCACCAGCCTCCTTTTAAAGTGTCCAGTGGTGTCATTCTTACTTAATCATGACAGATTGATCTCCAGCCATGTCCTCATCAACACCCACACCTGTGTTAATGGAGCAGTCACTGAAAAGAGGTTAGCTGGTCCTTTTAAGGCAGGGCTGCAATGATGTTGAAATGTGTTTTGGGGGATAAAGTTCATTTTCTAGCCAAATATTGACTGATCACTCTTTATAACATTCTGGAGTATATGCAAATTGCCATTAGAAAAAGTGAAGCAGTAGACTTTGTAAAAATTAATATTTGTGTCATTCTCAAAACTTTTGTCCATGACTGTAGTATTGAGTGCATTTATTGAACATACATTTCAGTAGGCCAACATTTCGGATTTTAGAATAATTTTTCAAGCTGGTGTTACAAATTATTCTAATTTACTGAGATAATGACTTTTGGGTTTTCATTGGCTGTAAGCCATAATCATCAACATTAACAGACATAAACACGTGAAATAGATCACTCTGTGTGTAATGACTCTATATAATGGTTTTACTTTTTGTATTGAAGAACTGAATTAAATGAACTTTTTGATGATATTCTAATTTTGTGAGAAGCACCTGTATATGTATGTCTATATACCTGTAACCTACAGTATATACTGCGTCTGTGAGTGGAGAGTGCAGGAGACACGTCTGTGTGTATGAGTACATGTATGTCTGTGTCTATATACTTATAACCTACAGTATATGCTGTGTGTGTGAGCGGAGAGTGCGAGAGACTGTCTGTGTGTATGAATATACAGAATGTGGAAGGTCAGCTCACTTAGCTTATCCCCGAGGTAGACTCATGAAATTAATAAGTCCATACAAAGTCATTCCCAGTATGGCTCCCACCTTCTGGGACAAAGACACACAGCAGCTCTCACTGGAGTTTCAGCTTAGAGGCTTCCTCCAAACAGAACAGCCAGAAAAAAAAAACCCTGGCTGGACATTTACCGTATATACTCGATTGTAAGCCGACCCGTGTATAAGCCGAGGCACCTAATTTTTGCCATGGAAAACTGGATAAGCTTATTGACTCGAGTATAAGCCGGGTAAGCATTGTCCCCTCATCCCTGTCCTGCTATGCGTGGCTCCCCCCGTCGCTGTCGAGAGAGAGAGAGAGAGAGAGAGAGAGACCTTGGACTCCGGATCAGTTTTCTGACGGATTTGTCAAAAATCTGGTCCGGCTCCATAGGTTTGCATTGTTTCCGGCCGCCTGAAGTGCCGATTCAGGCACTGTCAGGTGCCTCCGGAAAAAAAAAAAAAAAGTTACAAAAACCGTCTTGTCCGGCCGCCGGAAAGTACAATTCCGACGGATCCGGCCAAAAACGGTTGAAACGCAGTGACATCAGGCGTGATCCGGCGCTAATGTAAGTCAATGCTAAAAAAAACGCATCCGGTACCGGATCCGTTTTTTTAGAAACACGCCGGATCGCGCCTGATTCAAAAAGCCTGATGTGTGAAAGTAGCCTTAATGAGCGGGGCCACGTGATCGCTTAGCACTGGAAGAGCTGCCAGCACTGGGACCAACGGAGATGCAGTAATGGCACGGAGGAGGTGAGTATGATATCTTCTGGAAGCCGGCGGCTGCAGCTATCACTGCTATAAGAGAAATGAATATTCATTTCTCTTTAGCAGCTGCACAGATACAGCCGCAGCCGCTGGCTCCTGCCGCTGCCCCTCCCCCACCGGCTTTCTGGACAATGACTCGTGTATAAGCCGAGGGGAGCGTTTTAAGCACAAACATGTGCTGAAAAACTCTGCTTTAACACAAGTATATACAGTAACTACCTCCAACCACACCCTTGAGGTAGAGATATGGTGATTAGACGTCCCACCCATTTCTTAACCTACTCAACATGAAACCCAAACCCTGGAAACGACTGGTTTGCTCTCAGCACAAATCATGCTGTAGGGAAACTTATGGTTTTCACATCACACAAGATAACAACCTTTGCAACACATATCTTCCCTCACACATGGTGCCAGTGACCCTATCACATATTCCCCCTCTTTCTAAAGCTGGGGGTTTTGGCACCTTCCGACACCAAACAGGGAATTTGGGAGAGGGCATCTACGTTGCCGTGTAACTTCCTGTGTCTATGGTCTACATGGAACCTGAAATCCTGGATCCCTAAGAACCACCTAGTCACCCGGGCATTCTTACCCTTCTTTTCCCTTAACCATCTCAGAGGGGCATGGTCTGACAAAGGTTTAAACCTCCGGCCTAGTAGATAATACTTCAGCATATCCTTGGCCCGTTTTATAGCTAGACACTCTGTGAGGAAGGAACAGCCACCATATTGGATATGGCCTGTTCCAGCTGCAATTTTGTCTGTTCACAGAACCCCAGGCAGCTGGCTGCTCCTGGCCCCCATGGCTTGTGGGCATATTCAATACAACAGGGTTTAGTGTCCACTGTGAATAAAAAGGTCTATTAGTATGCTGAGTAGATCCGGCTCAAAACAGGATTTACTGCTCCAATGCTGAATAGCAAGGTCTGTTAGTATGATAATGAGATAAGGCCAAAACAAGGCTTCAATTAGATTATACCTGCCAGGTAGACACAGAAAACACATCCATTGTATATCCCAGCCACGGCGGCTTCGTTCTAGGATTATGAATTATGAGCACATCTTTCTAGGTACAAACTCAAAAAATATCTGCATGATCCTGCGGACCTCGGGCATCTGACAGTGGAACTCCCGAGTCGGTGATGGCTCAGGGGCCTGAGATATAGAGATTGGCCTTCCACAGAGACCCAATCGGGCCAGGTTTGATCTCCACGCGACAGGCAAAACATGCTGCATCCGCTGGTACCTCTCGTGTCCTGATCCTGTCGTCCTTGAGAAAGTTAACCCCTTTATTAGATATTGGGAATAAATTCTGCAGGGGGCTAAGGGTGGAGATTATTAGCCCACCCTCTGACACCGAGGGGAGGGACCTAGCAGGTTTAAGAACTGTGAGCTATGGGCAGACCCTATCTATTCTCCCAGAAGCCAAGACGATGAAGATCTAAGAAGGATCAAGGGACAGATCTGCCAAGGGAGCAGTGGCACACGTTTTTGGGGGACTGTCCAGCAACTAAGATTCTCACCTGTGGATCGCAGCACTCCCTGCCTCCACATGCAACCTACAACCTGGTAATATTGACCTCTAGCTAATACCTCTAAGCCTTGTACCATTATTGTTGTATTTTACTCTGACTGCAAATGAACTGTAATTCCGTTGTATAGCTTACTGTATATTTCTGTAATTAGTGTGCCCTTAAGGCAATTACGGTAAACCATAAAATTAATCTTGGGCTGATGCTTTTACTCTGATCACAAATCTTAGAATACTCAGTGGGTAACAGGACACACTCCCCGGCGGCCATTTGCTCTAGGTGCAGTTCCCTTACTGACCTGAGAGACAAAGGGGGCGCCGGAGAGCTGTGCCTGTGTAGTTACGTCACATTGGTGACGTGGAAGGAAGGGGGTTTCCTTCACACACTCCTCCACAATGGCATAGTTTTTCTCGCATGACGAGAACTTCCGGCTCAGATACAGGATGGGATGTTCTCTATTTACTTCCTGAGACAGCACTGCTCCCAACCCGACTTCTGACGCATCTGCCTGCCACAACAAATTCATTGCTGAAGTCTGGTGCAACCAGAAACGGATGTTTACACTGAGAAATTTCAACTCCTGGAATGCCATCTCTTTGTTAGCAGTCCATTTAATTATTGTCGATTTGGTGCCTTTAAGAAAATCCGTCAATGGTGCTGCGATAATGGCGAAACTTGGGATGACTCGTTAGTAATATCCCACAATTTCAAGAAATGCCCTCACTTGCTTTCTGGAAAGCGGTTGTGGCCACTTCTGAATTGCCTTGATCTTATTTGTGGCTTGATTTCACCCCTCCCAACGACATAGCCTAAGTACTTGGCCTTTTCCTTCCCTATGGCACATTTTTTCAGATTTATGGTGAACCCTGCATTTCTTAAAGCATCCAGAACTGCATGTATCTGTGGCAGATGACTAGCCCAGTCAGGGCTGAAGACCACAATGTCGTCAAGGTACGCTGCGGCATACTTTTTATGCGGAGCTAGGATCTGGTCCATCGCCCTCTGGAAGGTTGCCGGGGCCCCTTCAGTCTGAAGGGCATTCTGTTGTATTGAAACTACCCATCAGGCGTCAAGAAGGCCTTCTTCTCCATGGCACTCTGGGACATGGGGATCTGCCCTTCGTCAGGTCAGGGTTGTAATGTACCTCACGGGTCCAAGTCTCTCAATAAGCTTGTGCACACGAGATATCGGGTATGCATCAAAACGAGAGGCTTCGTTCAGCCTGCGGCAGTCATTACAAAACTGTAACTCAGTCGGGCTTTATCATCCACTTTTTGACTCCTCTATCACCCCGATGTCTAGTATCCTCTTCACCTTATTTGATATAACCTCTCGATGTGCTTCCGGAATTCTATATGGCTTGATGTTCTCCCTTTACAAGCAGTTTTGTCAACATGTCATGCTCCATCACCTGCGTATGCCCTGGCAACTCCGAGAACAGGTCATGGTTCCATTGCAACAGCTCCCCACACTGTTGCCTCTGGGCCTGGGTTAGTGTCTCTGCAATGGTGACATCGTCCACTGTGGCTTTAGGACTGGCTCCCAGGCAAGGGTTTTCCAGCGATTCCAGGTCTCGCTAGGGCTTGAGCAAGTTCACATGATAGACTTGGTGCAGCTTCCTTCGACCTGGCTGGTGTACCCTGTAATTCACCTCGCCCAGCTTTTCCACCACCTCGTATGGGCCTTGCCACTTGGCTAGGACCTTGCTCTTCAATGTGGGGATAAGCTCAAGCACGTGGTGGAACTTCCTCAGCCTCACTGACCGGTTATCGGCCTGTGCCTCCTGTACCTGGAGAAGATGCTCCTTTATGATAGGAATTCCTTTTGCCATCCTCTCCTGCAGCTGGGCGACATGCACTATGATTCTTCGGTGTTGCGTGAACTCGCCTTCCCAGGTTTCCTTGACGATGTCCAGGAGCCCTCGCGGATGTCGACCATACAGGGGTTCGAAAGCCAGTAGAGACTCCTCTGACGGAGAAGAGGAGAAACGGAAGCAGATAGTCCCAGTCTCGACCGGCCTTCTCAATGACCTTTTTGAATGAAACCTATTTGCCTAGCACATGGTAGCACCTTTCTTTGTTTTAAGGAGCAGGCTGGAGGAGGGGGACTGCTCCATGTGACATACATGTGGGGGAAATATACACAAAACATGCACTATACACATCTCTATATCAAGATATACATTTTGGGGCACTTCCCTTCTACAGCTGACAATGAATTAAGGCTTGCAAGAGACGTCAAAAGCAATAAAAAAGGATTTTGGGGATATGTCAAAAGTGAAAGAAAAGTCAAATATGCTATAGGATTTTTACAGGATGAAAATGATGAAATGCTAAGAAAGGATGTTGAGAAGGCCAAACTTTTAAATTCCTATTTTGCATCTGTTTTCTCTCAGAAAGGAAATGTAACATCAACTGATCTTCACTGTTCTGTTAAAGAAATAGGAGAATCCAAGAAACCAGGACATCTATAAACCGAAAGATAGTGAGGAAACAGCTAACATAAATTAATTCAAGTCTCCAAGTCCAGATGAATTACACCCCAGAGTACTGGAAGAGATAGCAGAAGAAATTTTTGAACCACTCTCCATAATCTTTGAAAATTCTTGGAGAACAGGAGGAGTCCTAGAAGACTGGAGAAGAGCAAATGTTCCTATCTTCAAAAAGGGGAAGAAGGTGGACCCAGGGAAATATAGGTGGGTGAGTCTGACTTCTATACCTGGTAAGATCTTTGAGCAAATTATTAAACATGTATGTAGGTACCTGGATAAGAATGAAGTGATTAACCAGAGTCAGCATGGGTTTGTAACTAATAAGTCATGTCAGACTAATTTAATTTCCTTCTATGACAGAATCACTGACTGGGTGGATCAGGGAAATGCTGTAGATATATCTTGACTTCAGCAAAGGATTTGACAAAGTATCTCACACAATCCTTATTGAAAAAAATTACTAAGTATGGAATGGACAAGGCAACTGTTAGGTGGATTCATAACTGGCTTGGTGATCAAGCCCAAAGAGTTTAGATGAAGGAATTGAGGGTAAACTGATTACATTTGCTGATGACACAAATCTAGGAGGGGTAGCTATTACTAGAGAAGAGAGAGAGGATTCAAAAAGATATAAATAAACTGGAGCAGTGGGCAGCAACTAACAGAATGGTTTTTAACAGGGAAAAAAGCAAAGTACTACATCTGGGCAATAAAAATGAAAAAAACGTATACAGAATGGGAGGAGAAGGGCTAAGCAACAGCACATGTGAAAAAGACTTAGGTAGACTAATAGATCACAGACTGAACATGAGTCAACAGTGTGATGCAGCAGCAAAAAAGGCAAATACAATACTTGGATGTATTAACAGAAGCATACAGTCTAGATCACGTGAAGTCATTATTGCCTTCTACTCCTCTTTGGTCAGACCTCATCTGAAATACTGTGTCCAGTTTTGGGCACCACATTTTAAAAAAAGACATCAACAAACTGGAGCAAGTTCAGAGAAGAGCGACCAGAATGGTGACCGGTCTGCAAAACATGTCCTATGAGGAACGGTTACAGGATTTGTGAATGTTTAGCTTGCAAAAAAAGAAGACTGAGAGGAGACTTAATAGCTGTCTACAAATATTTCAAGGGCTGTCACATTGTAGAAGAATCATCTTTTATTCTCATTTGCACAAGGAAAGATTAGAAGCAACGGGATGAAACTGGATGGGAGTAGACAGATTAGATATTACAAAAAACTTTTTGACAGTAAGGGTGATCAATGAGTGGAATAGGCTGCCATGAGAGTTGGTGAGTTCTCCTTCAATGGAAGTCTTCAAACAGAGGCTGGACAGACACCTGTCTGGGTTGATTTAGTGAACCCTGCTTTGAGCAGGGGGTTGGACCAGATGACAGGAGGTCCCTTCCAATTCTACCATTCTATGATTCCTATCCTTTCATGACTAGTTATGTTTATTGATATGCTAATTATTCATTGTCCATGCCAGACAGTTGTTTGGCATTCCAAACAGAGGAGGAAAATCTATGCAAATAGATTACATAATCAAACAATGCGACTTGGTCATCATCATTCTTACCCTTATAGGTGATGCTGGATTGAAGGACACTTGTTAATTATAAAAGAAATTACATGCCTCTATATAGAGAGTCAGAGAGAGACAGCCAGAGATTCAATCAATACGTCCAGATATCTAGAGAGTTTCTGCAGGACAGCAGCCAATACATAATGGCTCCATCACGAGGGACACAGATTTAACATTCTGCAGGATGGCGGCTTAGAGGACCTTGGCCCCGGCTGGAAGAATACAGATCTGCTCCATTGACCATCGCTGAACCATGGATACATTTGGAGAATGCCAAGATTGTTACCTGCTGGTCTCCTGGCTCCATGGTGATGTTAGGAGAAGTCAGGTTGTAACCCTCCCAACAACTGACCGTGTACCTGAAAGGACTGTCATCTTCTTAAGCTTGTTGTTACCTCCTCTCTGTGTGTGTGCCATAGATGGGGTTGTCGACTCTGGAAGATGAAGCCAGGTTGTGACCCTCCGGTCAACTGGCCCTTGTACCTGAATGGACTGTCATCTTTCTACACTTGTCGTTACCTCATCTCTGTGCATGCGACAGGTGGGGTAATTGTCCCTGGAAGTTCTGAAGTAACAGCTGCTATCATCCTGGCGAGTCAGCGGAAGGGTGAGACTCTGTAATGTGCACCATATTGTGCTGGGACTGTTCTACGTGTTATCTGCCTGTTTTGTGGTTCAATAAAGCATTGCCACACTGTTTTACCCTCACCCTGTGTTGTCTGAGTAGCATTATTCCTATGTTAAAAGGAGAGCGGTGGGATGATTCCTGATCTGTGCGGTTTTGGCTAGCCACCGACCCCCCCCCGTGTCTTTACAGCCCCCTAAACCTAATAACTGATTGGGCCTCCCTTTGCAGCAACAACTGCATCAAGAGTTTATGATAACTGGCAATGAGTCTTTTACAATGCTCTGGAGGAACTTTGTTATACTCATCTTTGCAAAATCGTTGTAATTTAGCCACTGGAGGGTTTCTAATCGTGAACCGCCTTTTTAAGGTCATGCCACTGTATCTCAATCATATTAAGGTCAGGACTAGGCCACTCCAAAGTTTTAATTTTGTTTTTCTTAAGCCATTTCAAGGTGGACTTTCTGGTGTGTTTTGAATCATTGTCCGGCTGCAATATCCAAGTGCGCCTCAGCTTGCGGTCATGAACAGGTGGCCAGACATTCTCTTTCCGGATTTTTTGGTATACAGAAAAATTCATGGTTCCATTTATCAAAGCAAGTCTTCCAGGTCCTGAAGCAGCAAAACGGCCCCAGACCATCACACTACCACCACTATATTTTACTGTTTGTATGATGTTCCTTTTCTCAAATGCTGTGTTACTTCTGCGCCACATGTTATGGGACATACACCTTCCAAAAATTTTTGTCTCATAAATCCACAGAGTATTCTCGCCAAAGTCTTTGGGATTATCAAGATGTTTTCTGGTAAAACTGAGAAGAGCCTTTATGTTCTTATTGCTCAGCATTGGTTTTTGACTCGTAAATCTACCATGCAGGCCATTTTTGCTCAGTCTCTTTCTTATGGGGGAATCATGAGCACTGACCTGAACTGAGGCAAGTGAGGCCTGCATGTTATGTTTCGGTAGCTGAGGAGAAATAGCAAAAATAGCCAAAGTAGCAATACACCAGAGAGGCTGGAAACTATTGGGTTGCAGGACCCTAAACTAACCGCAACACTAGAAGTAGCCGTGGAGCGTACCTACGGTGATCCTAGACGCCTCGTCACAGCCGGAGAGATAGCTACACCTAAAGGCAGAAAAATGAAAACTAACTGTCCCGTAGCAGAACCCCCAAAGAAATAGGAAGCCCCCAAACTTGTAATGGCGGTTAGACAAGAAGAAAATACTAACACAGACAGAAAATAGAATGAGCAAACGCTGGGGCCCAGTACTGTCTAGATAGAAAAGTATAGGAAAGAATTCTGCCTGCAACCCAAAAAAACCCTGACAAAAATACCAACACTTCTGATTAACAAAAAACCTGAGATCACACGATCTCCACCACCTAAATCAGATCTCTGGTGTAACACACAGCAATTCAGCAAATAAAAAGTGACACTGGTACAGAGCATAAGTGCAAACACAAACTGAGCACAATTGCAGCACCAGGCCCCAAAAGGGGACCAGGCTGAAGTCTACTGCAAGGAAGCAAAAAAGAAAAGAAAATCCAACCAGAGGAAAAAAAAACAGCAAATCACTTATCTGAATGAAAGCAGGAATGCAAGCTGAGCTCCAAGCAAGACCTGAAGAACAATTGCTTACCGGCAAGGCTGCTGGGAGTTCAGGTCACTTATATCAGACCATTCGGACCCAGCTGAAAGCCATTCCGCAATTGGTTCATTACCCTCAGCAACCACCGGAGGGAGCCCCAGCTCCGAAGTCGCCTCCAACGTATTCACAACACCTGCAGTTCTTTGGATGTTGTTGTGGGTTCTTTTGTGACCTCTTGGATGAATCAGCTCTGTGCTCTTGTGATAATTTTGGTAGGCCGGTCTTTCCTGGGAAGGTTCACCATCGTTCCGTGTTTTTGCCATTTGTAGATAATGGCTCTCACTGTGGTTCTCTGGAGTCCCGAAGCTTTAGAAGTGGCTTTATAACCTTTTTAAGACTGATAGATCTCAATTACTTTGTTTCTCATTTGTTCCAGAATGTCATTGGATGTCTAGCTTTTGAGGGTCTTTTGGTATCCTATTTGTCAGCAGGTAATATATAAGTGATTTCTTGTTTGAGAACAGGTGTGGTAGTATTCTGGCCTAGGTTTGGCTAGGGAAGTTTAACTCCGCTTCCCAAAGATTTGATAAACCATAGTTAATTTGTTTTAAGATGTTTAGGGGGGCAATAACTTTTTCACACCGGTAACTGTAGGTTTGGATTTTCTTTTCCCTTAATAATGAAGACCTTCATTTAAAAACTGCATTTTGTGTTTACTTGTGTTATCTTTGTCTAATATTTAAATGTATTTGATCTGAAACATTTAAGTGTGACAAACATGTAAAAGAATAGGAAATCAGGAAGGGAGAAAACACCTTTTCACACAACTGTATATACATTTTTTATTATTATTTTTTGATTTATTTTGTTTTTTAATATTTTTACAATTTTTCACTTTTTTACTTAGTCCCTCTATGGTGCTTTCACTTTTTCTAGCATGGTGTAGCAAGTTTCCTAGCTCTGGTGACCCGGATGTTGTCATCGAGTCACCATGGCAACGATCGGGCCCTCGCATTGACGTTGCGGAGGCTTCTATTGGAGGGCAGAGGGGCTCCCTCCCTCTGCCTGTCTTCTAAACATAGCTGGTTAAAGTTTTGGGTTAAAGTACAGCTCCTGGCAGTGAGAGCCGAGTGTCAGTTGTCAGAATCAGCTGACACCCGGCAGCGATCGGCCACGAACAGTCATTTGTGCGCAAGTGATTGCCATGACGTATACTGCATCGGTCGGAAGTATTTCCCGGCGATGATACATATATAATATACAGCTCTGGCAAAAATTAAGAGACCACTGCACAGTTGTATAACAATCCGCTTCTCTCCATGTCTGACGGTCGTTCCATTCCAGGGTCAGTTGAATCCCATCCAGAGTTCACCTCATTCTACTTAATGTGCTTCTGATCAGTGATCACCTGAACCAAATCTTATTTAACGAAGGAAAGTATAAAAAACCTGCTGTGGTGTTCACAATCCTCTTGCAATAGGAGAAGCTGGAGGCAAAACAAGTGCTAGTAATATCCCAGAAGTAATAGGAATGAAAAAATAACTTTTACCCATGCCAAAGGAGATGAAAAGTCTTGAGTGAGGAAAAGAAGGGCTCCATTCTGGCTTTACTAGCAGAGGGATATAGTGAGCGTCATGTTGCCTCCATCCTTAAAATTTCTAAGACGGCAGTCCATTACAACGAGGTCAAGCACCAGATATTGGGGACAACAAAACTACAGACCGGCAGAGGGCGAAAATGACTCTCCACTGACCGGGATGACCGTCATCTTATTCGAATGTCACTCAGCAACTGCACAATAACATCAAGTGACCTACAAAAGCAATGGCAAATTGCAGCTGGGGTGAAGTGCACGGCAAGAACAGTTCGTAACAGGCTCCTAGAGGCAGGGCTCAAGTCATGTAAAGCTAGGAAAAAGCCTTTCATCAATGAGAAGCAAAGGAGAGCCAGGCTGAAGTTTACCAAAGACCATAAGGATTGGACCATAGAGGACTGGAGTAAGGTAATCTTCTCTGATGAGTCTAATTTTCAGCTTTGCCAAACACCTGGTCGTCTAATGGTTAGACGGAGACCTGGAGAAGTGTACAAGCCACAGTGCCTTGCACCCACTGTGAAATTTGGTAGAGGATTGGTGATGATCTGGGGATGCTACAGCAAGGCTGGAATTGGGCAGGTTAATCTTTGCAAAGGATGTATGAATCAAGCCGCATACAAGGTTATCCTGGAAAAACAGTTGATTCCTTCTGCTCAGACAATGTTCCCCAACTCTGAGGACTGGTTTTTCTAGCAGGACATTGTGCCATGCCACACAGCTAGGTCAATCAATGTGTGGATGAAGGACCACCACATTAAATCCCTGTTATGGCCAGCCCAATCTCCAGACCTGAACCCCATTGAAAACCTCTGGAATATAATCAAGAGGAAGATGGATAGTCACAAGCCATCAAACAAAGAACTTAAATTTTTGTACCAGGAGTGGCATAAGGTCACCCAAAAGCAGTGTGACAGACTGGTGGAAAGCATGCCAAGACACATGAAAGCTGTGATTAACAATCATGGTTATTCCACAAAATATTGATTTCTGAACTCTTCCTGAGGTAAAACATAAGTATTGTTGTTTCTAAATGATTATGAACTTGTTTTCTTAGCATTATTTGAGGGCTGCACGCACTGCATTTTTTTTTATTTTGACTATTTCTCATTTTCTGAAAGTAAATACAAAATGTATTGCTTGGAAATTCCGAGACATGTTGTCAGTAGTTTATAGGATAAAAGAGCAATTTACATTTTACTAAAAAATGTACCTATAAAGAGAAAAATCAGACAAACTGAAAATTTTGCAGTGGTCTCTTAATTTTTGCCAGAGCTGTGTTTGTGTGTGTATATATATATATATAGTGTATATATATATATATATATATATATATATACAGTACAGACTAAAAGTTTGGACACCTTCTCATTCAAAGATTTTTCGCAGAAAAGGTGAACGGATGGACTCTACATGCCTGGTTCCCACCGTGAAGCATGGAGGAGGAGGTGTGATGGTGTGGGCGTGCTTTGCTGGTGACACTGTTGGGGATTTAATCAGAATTGAAGGCATAGTGAACCACCATGGCTACCACAGCATCTTGCAGCGGCATGCTATTCCATCCGGTTTGCGTTTAGTTGGACCATCATTTATTTTTCAACAGGACAATGACCCCAAACACCTCCAGGCTGTGTAAGGGCTATTTGACCAAGAAGGAGAGTGATGGGGTGCTACGCCAGATGACCTGGCTTCCACAGTCACCAGACCTGAACCCAATCGAGATGGTTTGGGGTGAGCTGGACCGCAGAGTGAAGGCAAAAGGGCCAACAAGTGCTAAGCATCACTGGGAACTCCTTCAAGACTGTTGGAAGATCATTTCCGGTGACTACTTCTTGAAGCTCATCAAGAGAATGCCAAAAGTGTGCAAAGCAGTCATCAAAGCAAAAGGTGGCTACTTTGAAGAACCTAGAATATAAGACATATTTTCAGCTGTTTCACACTTTTTTGTAAAGTGTAATGTATAATTCCACATGTGTTAATTCATAGTTTTGATGCCTTCAGTGTGAATGTACAATTTTCATAGTCATGAAAATACAGAAAAATCTTTGAATGAGAAGGTGCGTCCAAACTTTTGGTCTGTACTGTATATAATATCCATCCAGAGATGGTGGTGGAGAATGTAAGGGCTAAAATCCTGTGGGACTTCAAGATCCAGACAGATAAGCAGGTGTTGGCTAACCAACCAGACATTGTCATAGTAGACAAGGCTCAGAAGACAGAAATGATAATACAGGGTGGGCCATTTATATGGATACACCTAAATAAAATGGGAATGGTTGGTGATTTCAACTTCCTGTTTGTGGCACATTAGTATATGGGATGTTGGAAACTTTTCAAGATGGGTGGTGACCATGGTGGCCATTTTGAAGTTGGCCATTTTGGATCCAACTTTATTTTTTTCAATGGGAAGAGGGTCATGTGACACATCAAACTTATTGAGAATTTCACAAGAAAAACAATGGTGTGCTTGGTTTTAATGGAACTTTATTCGTTCATGAGTTATTTACAAGTTTATGACCACTTATAAAATGTGTTCAAAGTGCTGCCCATTGTGTTGGATTGTCAATGCAGCTCTCTTCTCCCACTCCTGACACACTGATAGCAACACTGCAGAAGAAATGCTAGCACAGGCTTCAGTATCTGTTGTTTCAGATGCTGCACATCTCGTATCTGAAGGCAATTGTCTATGCTGTGAAGATATGACCTGTGAGCGGTGGGCCCAGGGCAACCGCACCCTCTGCCCCCCTGGTAGCTACGCTCCCAGGAGTAACATCTGAGCTCTCTGTCCAGAAAAGTGCAATGCTGGGAACAGCTAAGATCCTGTGCAGAACCCTCAAACTCTCAAAGGAGAACAAAGACCAAAGAGGTGAGAAGGAAGTTTTATATATATATATATATATATATATATATATATATATATATATTGTGTACGGAGGGTCTTCAGACCCCTTTAAATTTTTCACTTTGTTTCATTGCAGCCATTCGGTAAATTCAAAAAAGTTCGTTTTTTTCTCATTAATGTTCACTCTGAATTGTTGTGCACATGATGCGGAAAATTCCAACCTTATTTGCAGCGTTTTATTTTCCGCAGCATGTCAATTCTTTTTCCGGATCTGCAGCGTTTTTCACGCATTGCCATCCATTGAGTCGCTCAAATCTGCAGCAAAAATGCAGATGTAAAAAGGTTTGCGGATTTGATGTGGATTTAGGGCGGATTTGTTAAAAGGACATGATGTCAGAAGGAGGAAAAGTTTGTGGGCGGAGAATCTAGAGTAGAGCCTATCTTGGTTGAAGCACATCAACAATGGAGGTTGTACTTGAAAATGACATTTATTTTTTTCTTTTAAAAGAATACAGTATATCTTTATTTAGCTAATAAATCCGCAGACAATTCCACATACAAATCCGCATGTAAATCCACTGTCACGCTGTCTAGCAGATGTATAAATATATAATGTCAGTAATCTATCCAGTGGGACAACATTCTATATAACATATAAATAGGTAACATTAACATGTATATATAGCATAGTATTACCTGACATAATATCCTGTGGGTCAATACTGAATCCTTTTCACGCTGTCTCTGGCTAGAGGTGGACCGGGGTCTATGCTGACCCTAAACTGGGGTCCTGACTAGTCCCTCTACCTGGAGGTACTGTTAATGGTACAGAGGTCCAGGCCACCAGCGTAAACCCTGTCTCCTATAAATCCCTGACCACTGTAATCTAGTCCTTAGAAGGACCCTGATTACCACCATAGGGAATGGACAGGTAAAGGTTAACAAACAGTATAGACAAACGAGACAGACAGGGGATAAAGTAAATACTGTCTTTCATACAACATATAAACACCGAGGGAACACCAAAGGTCTAGGAGATAAACTATAAGCAAGGAGAGGAGAAACAACAAAGGAGCTCTTAGCTTAAGTCTTCTCAGAACCGATCCTATCTGCAGTCTATATGAATGCTTTCACCGGCATCTAACCAGCAGACTGGCAGGTATATAAAGGAAGCTAATTAGAACATAATCAAAAGCAGCCGGGCGAGGCTGGACCTAGTCTTAGCAAAGAGCTAGGTAAAATTAACTCCCTCATTACCAAACACAAAGAAACAGCAACTCAGCTGCGAGAAGTCAGAATGTGCAATCGCGACGATCTTCGTGGCGATGCACCCATGACAGTACCCCCCCTTCTACGAGGGGCCTCCGGACCCTCAGGGCCAGGTCTGTCCGGGTAAGTCGTGTGGAAGGTCCGAACCAATCGATCTGCGTTAATCTCAGACGCAGGAACCCACGTCCTCTCCTCAGGACCATATCCCCTCCAATGAACCAAATACTGAAGGGACCGGCGATTCAGACGTGAGTCAATGATCTTCAACACTTGAAATTCTAAGTTACCATTGACCACCACTGGAGGAGGAGGTAGAAGTGACGGTCTAACTGGCGCCACGTACCTCTTAAGCAACGATTTGTGGAATACATTATGGATTTTAAACGTAGGAGGGAGGTCCAGACGAAATGCCACAGGATTAATTATAGAACTGATCCTGTATGGACCGATGAACCTGGGACCCAGTTTCCAGGAGAGAACTTTGAGTTTTATATTCTTGGTAGACAACCACACCAGATCGTTCACACCTAGGTCCGGACCAGACACTCTCCTCCTATCAGACCTCCGCTTGAAACGGTTCCCCATAGCACTCAGACCATTCAGCACTCCTCTCCAAACTGAAGCAAGTGACGACGAGAATCGTTCCTCAGGAACCCCAGATGGACGGGTATGTGGGGTCTTAGAGCGAGCACAAACTCCACAGGACGCGACAAAAGTTATTACCTCTTTATTTAAGTTAGGCCACCAAAACCGGCGAGAAAGGAGATCCACAGTTGCTTTACTCCCTGGATGTCCTGCTAAAGCAGAACTATGATGTGCCTCGATAACTTTTTGTCTTAACTGATTAGGAACAAACAGCTTCCCTGGAGGTCCTACAGGGGCGTCCCCCTGAGCCTCCAACACCTCCTCCTCAAGCTCGGAGCACACAGCCGACACCACCACTCCCTCCTGAAGGATAGGAACCGGGCCATCCGTCTTTCCGGCCCCTGGGAAACTACGAGATAAGGCATCAGGAAGCAATTTTATAGAGCAGTCATACGTGCGATGAGGAGGTAACTTTTGACACCCCTCCTCTGAGAACATCTCCCCAAAGTCCTCCAGAAAAGGAGGCAAAGTCCTAGGCACGACCGCACCGATGACCGTGTTCATGCAGTTATTCTTGCAAAATTCACCCCACTGGCTTATCTTTCTGGATTGCCAATCAATCACTGGGTTATGTTTAGCCAACCAAGGAAGTCCCAACACAATAGGAGTAGGAAGACCCTCCAACACATAAGACAACTGTTCTTTATGTATTGCCCCTACTCGAAGGTCTATGTTATGAACAGCTTGTACAAAGCTACCTTGACTGAGAGGTCTGGCGTCAATAGAAAGTATAGGGATCGGTTTGGCCAATACACTCAGTTGCATACCTTGCACCTGGGCAAACCGAGCGTCCACCATATTAGCCCCAGACCCACTATCAAGAAGAACAGAAATCCTCTCAACTCTCGCACCAACCACCACCTCCGCAGGCACGAGAAATTGAGACGGACCTGGAGACGAAATACCTACTCCCAGGTTGTCGTCCACCACACAACCTGGGATTAACAGTTTTTCGGTGACTTTTTTGCTCAATGAGGCACGGGAGGGACACCCCCCAACAAAATGTCCCTCTCTCCCACAGAAGAAACACCTTCTTGTCTTGCGGCGCACCGCCGATTCCCTCCTACAAAATGATGTCCCACCCAACTGCATAGGTTCCTCAGAACAGACCAGGGGAACCTCCATATAAGGGACTTTAGTAGTGGGTGGAGTCATAACAGGGGGCGGAGTTACCTCGCACCTCCCCCGAAGCCGTCTATCAATACGAATAGCAAGGGCCATAGCAGCCTCCAGTGACGGAGGAGAATCATACTGAGCCAAAACATCTTTTAATTTGTCAGATAACCCTTGACAAAACTGGCTCCTAAGAGCTGGGTCATTCCACTGAGTATCTGTGGCCCATCTACGGAACTCAGAAGAAAATTCCTCCGCCGGACGATCTCCCTGCTGTATCCTACGTAACTTCGTTTCAGCAAGGGAGACCCGATCCGGGTCATCATACACCAGCCCCAGGGCAGCAAAAAATCGATCTACTGACTGGAGGGCCGGGGAGCCCGGAGGAAGAGAGAACGCCCAGGATTGAGGGTCCCCTTGTAAGAGCGAGATGACAATTCCCACCCTCTGCTCCTCACTCCCCGATGACCGAGGCCGTAGCCGAAAGTACAATTTACATGCCTCCCGGAAGGTAAAAAATTTGTCCCGCCCACCAGTGAACCTGTCCGGGAGAGCAACCTTAGGTTCAGATCTGGTTTGCTCCGGGGGGACAAAACCTTGGACTTAATGTCCGTAAGCTCCATGGACAAACTCTGCAACTGCAGGGCAAGCTGGGCTACTGGATCCATGGTAGCTGGGGAGAATCTTCAGTATGGCCGGTGAAAATGTCACGCTGTCTAGCAGATGTATAAATATATAATGTCAGTAATCTATCCAGTGGGACAACATTCTATATAACATATAAATAGGTAACATTAACATGTATATATAGCATAGTATTACCTGACATAATATCCTGTGGGTCAATACTGAATCCTTTTCACGCTGTCTCTGGCTAGAGGTGGACCGGGGTCTATGCTGACCCTAAACTGGGGTCCTGACTAGTCCCTCTACCTGGAGGTACTGTTAATGGTACAGAGGTCCAGGCCACCAGCGTAAACCCTGTCTCCTATAAATCCCTGACCACTGTAATCTAGTCCTTAGAAGGACCCTGATTACCACCATAGGGAATGGACAGGTAAAGGTTAACAAACAGTATAGACAAACGAGACAGACAGGGGATAAAGTAAATACTGTCTTTCATACAACATATAAACACCGAGGGAACACCAAAGGTCTAGGAGATAAACTATAAGCAAGGAGAGGAGAAACAACAAAGGAGCTCTTAGCTTAAGTCTTCTCAGAACCGATCCTATCTGCAGTCTGTATGAATGCTTTCACCGGCATCTAACCAGCAGACTGGCAGGTATATAAAGGAAGCTAATTAGAACATAATCAAAAGCAGCCGGGCGAGGCTGGACCTAGTCTTAGCAAAGAGCTAGGTAAAATTAACTCCCTCATTACCAAACACAAAGAAACAGCAACTCAGCTGCGAGAAGTCAGAATGTGCAATCGCGACGATCTTCGTGGCGATGCACCCATGACATCCACATCAAAAATGCATGAAATCCGCACAAAAAACGCACTGAATTTCCACTGCGTTTTCTGCCAAGAGATGCACAAACCGCGCAGAAATTTCCGCAAGCAAATCCGGAACGTGTGCATGAGTCACACACGGTACCAGGGCTTATGGGGTACTCGGGACCGAGCCCGTTCACTTCAATGGGGGAGAGGTCACGGATAGCGCAGCTCGGTCCGTTGCCCTGGGCGC
The DNA here is from genome assembly GCA_033576555.1 of Oophaga sylvatica. Classification (NCBI taxonomy): domain Eukaryota; kingdom Metazoa; phylum Chordata; class Amphibia; order Anura; family Dendrobatidae; genus Oophaga; species Oophaga sylvatica. The sequence goes on along the minus strand of JARQOD010001459.1, from coordinate 31,627 downwards.
TCATACAAAGGGGGATATTTACAGGGGATTGAAGAAATAGTTTGTGACGCCACCTGTGGTTTCTGAGCAGGATGACCAGCGGTGCAGGGTGAATCTTCTGAGGGGATGTTACTGGCAGCAAGATGTTAAGTCTCCCACAGGTGAGACTGGTCCCTCAAAGTATATGGCGGTGCAGGGTGCAGGCAATAAGTCAGACACACACAAGTCAGTCTCTTTCCATACCTTTACTGGTGATGGTAGCAGGTATGTCCCGGGAAGCTGCTCAGGGTGGAGGATGCACATCCAGTAATCACTGAGTAGGTTTGAGGCCTCCTTACTTCTCAATGTGTGAGTTCCTAACTTGCATGAAGCGAAGTTTAACTCCGTGTAGAACAGCTACGCCCGGCCGACATTGTGGTGAGGTCTTCTTGTGGACAGAACTAAGTCTATGTGGCTGATCAGGCCTGACTCCTGTTCTTCCTGACCCCGGTTACGTATCAGCACTGAAGGGCTCCCTCTGCGACCTGAAGTCCAGCAGGGTCCCTGGTTTCTCCCACTAGCCGTGAAGGTACTAGCAAGCTCGGACCCGGTGTCCGGTTGTGCAGAGTGGAGGTCAGCTATCGTTGCTATTTCACCTCAGTCACTCTTTTCTTCTTCTTTACCACTCGCCTGTCGTCCTACTCACACCCTTAACATAAGCACAGGCAACAGTAGGTGTAGTAGCCAGCTTCCGTCTCATCTGACAGGAATTACAACTCATCTGAACTCGCTCTGGCTCAGACTGAGCTCTGACAGGAACCCTCTCTCACAGGAAGCCAAACTACAAGAAGAACCCACTGCTACGTCTCCCACACCCTTATACAGTGCCTACAAGTAGTATTCAACCCCCTGCAGATTTAGCTGGTTAACACATGCGGAATTAACTTGGCATTGTGAAATTTGTACTGTAGATCAGCCTGGAAGTGGGAAATGCACTGCTGCAAAAATTTTTGTTTTCATTTTTTTTTTTAAAAAAACGTTAAAAGTTAATTCAGAGTGTCATTTTGTCACGCTGTATAGCAGATATATATATGAGATGTCAGTAATCTATATCAAAAAGGGCAACATACTATATAACATGCGCATAGATATATTATAACATGGATTTACCTGACAGAATGTCCAGTGGGTCAAAACGGGATCCGTTAGACGCTGTCTCCGGCTAGAGGGTGACCGGGGTCTAAGCTGACCCTGAACTGGGGTCCTAACTAATCCCTCAACCTGGAGGTACTGTTAAAGGTACAGAGGTCCAGGCCACCAGCGTAAACCCTGTCTCCTATCAATCCCTGCCAACTGTATTCTAGTCCTAAGAAGGACCCTGAATACCACCAAAGGGAATGAACAGGTAACGGATAATGAACAGAAAGACAAACAAGAAAGAGAAGGAATAAAGTAAATAAAGTCTTACATACAACACTCACACACAGTAGGAACACCTAAGGTCTCAGAGATAAACTATAAGCTATAAGAGTAAAAAACAACTAATGAACTCTTAGCTTAAATATTCTCAGAACCGATCCAGTCTGCTGAACTACATGAATGCTTTCACCGGCGTCTAACACCCAGACTGGCAGAAATATAAAGGAAACTAATTAGAACATAATCAAAAGCAGCCGGGCGAGGCTGCACCTAGCCTTAGCAAAGAGCTAGGAAAAATTAACTCTCACATTACCAAAAAACAAAGAAACAGCAGATCAGCTGTGAGAAGTCAGAATGTGCAATCGCGACGATCTTCGTGGCGATGCACCCATGACAGTACCCCCCCCTTCTACGAGGGGCCCCCGGACCCTCATGACCAGGTCTGTCCGGGTGAGTTGTGTGAAAGGTCCGTCCACGTTATCATTGACCACCACTGAAGGAGGTAGAGGTGACGGTATGACTGGTGCCACATACTTTTTAAGTAATGACTTGTGAAACACATTATGAATTTTAAACGTAGGAGGGAGGTCCAGACGAAATGCCACAGGATTAATTATGGAACTGATCCTGTACGGCCCGATGAATCTGGGACCCAACCTCCAGGAGGGAACTTTAAGTTTAATATTCCTGGTAGACAACCACACCAGATCATTCACCTTCAGATCTCGACCAGAAACTCTCCCCCCATCAGCCATCCGTTTGTAACGGTTCTCCGTAACCTTCAGTCTTAACTGATCTGGAACTATCAGTCTCCCTGGAAGTCCCACAGGGGCGTCCCCCTGAGCCCCCAATACCTCCCCCTCAAGCTCAGAGCATACAGCTGACACTACAACTCCCTCCTGAGGAATAGGAACCGGATCATCCATCCTCCCGGTCCCTGGGAAAGTACGAGATAAGGCATCAGGAAGCAACTTTATTGAGCAGTCATATGCGCGATGAGGAGGTAACTCTTTACACCCCTCCTCTGAGAACATCTCCCCAAAGTCCTCCAGAAAAGGATGCAAAGTCCTAGGCACAACCGCACCGATGACCGTGCTCATGCAGTTATTCTTGCAAAATTCACCCCACTGGCTTATCTTTCTGGATTGCCAATCAATCACTGGGTTATGTTTAGCCAACCAAGGAAGTCCCAACACAATAGGAGTAGGTAGACCCTCCAACACATAACAAGACAATTGCTCTTTATGTATTGCCCCTACTCGAAGATCTATGTTATGAACAGCTTGAACCAAGCTACCTTGACCAAGAGGTCTAGAATCAATAGAGAGTATAGGGACCGGTTTGGCCAATACACTCAGTTGCATACTATGCACCTGGGCAAACCGAGCGTCCACCAGATTAGCCCCGGACCCACTATCAAGAAAAACAGAAATCCTCTCAGTTCTAGTACCAATCACCACCTCCGCAGGCACGATAAACTGAGAGGGATTTGGGGACGAAATACAGACTCCCAGGTTAACTCCTTGGGTCAAAGAGGTCCGGGATGGACAACCCCCAACAAAATGTCCCTCTCTCCCGCAAAAGAAACACCTTCTAGTCTTGCGGCGCACCGCCGATTCCCTCCTACAAAATGATGTCCCTCCCAACTGCATGGGTTCCTCAGAACAGACCAGGGGAACCTCAGTATAAGGGACTTTAGTAGTAGGTGGAGTCATCATGGGGGGCGGAGTTACCTCGCGTCTTCCCCGAAGTCGTCTATCAATGCGAATAGCGAGGGCAATAGCAGCCTCCAGTGATGGAGGAGAATCATACTGAGCCAACACATCTTTTAATTTGTCAGACAACCCTTGACAAAACTGGCTCCTAAGAGCTGGGTCATTCCACTGAGTATCTGTTGCCCATCTACGGAACTCAGAAGAATATTCCTCCGCTGGACGATTTCCTTGCCGTATTTTACGTAACTTTGTTTCAGCAAGGGAAACTCGATCCGGATCATCATATACCAGACCCAGGGCAGTAAAAAATCGATCCACTGACTGGAGATCTGGGGAGCCTGGAGGAATAGAGAACGCCCAAGATTGAGGGTCCCCTTGTAAGAGCGAGATAACAATTCCCACCCTCTGCTCTTCACTCCCAGATGACCGAGGCCGCAGCCGAAAGTATAATTTACATGCCTCCCGGAAAGTAAAAAATTTGTCCCGCCCACCAGTGAACCTGTCCGGGAGAGCAACCTTAGGTTCAGATTTGGTTTGCTCTGGGAGGGACAAAACCTTGGACTTAATGTCTGCAAATTCCATGGACAACCCCTGCAACTGTCGGGCCAGCTGGGCTACTGGATCCATGACAGCTGGGGAAATCTTTAGTTTTGGGCCGGTGAAAATGTCACGCTGTATAGCAGATATATATATGAGATGTCAGTAATCTATATCAAAAAGGGCAACATACTATATAACATGCGCATAGATATATTATAACATGGATTTACCTGACAGAATGTCCAGTGGGTCAAAACGGGATCCGTTAGACGCTGTCTCCGGCTAGAGGGTGACCGGGGTCTAAGCTGACCCTGAACTGGGGTCCTAACTAATCCCTCAACCTGGAGGTACTGTTAAAGGTACAGAGGTCCAGGCCACCAGCGTAAACCCTGTCTCCTATCAATCCCTGCCAACTGTATTCTAGTCCTAAGAAGGACCCTGAATACCACCAAAGGGAATGAACAGGTAACGGATAATGAACAGAAAGACAAACAAGAAAGAGAAGGAATAAAGTAAATAAAGTCTTACATACAACACTCACACACAGTAGGAACACCTAAGGTCTCAGAGATAAACTATAAGCTATAAGAGTAAAAAACAACTAATGAACTCTTAGCTTAAATATTCTCAGAACCGATCCAGTCTGCTGAACTACATGAATGCTTTCACCGGCGTCTAACACCCAGACTGGCAGAAATATAAAGGAAACTAATTAGAACATAATCAAAAGCAGCCGGGCGAGGCTGCACCTAGCCTTAGCAAAGAGCTAGGAAAAATTAACTCTCACATTACCAAAAAACAAAGAAACAGCAGATCAGCTGTGAGAAGTCAGAATGTGCAATCGCGACGATCTTCGTGGCGATGCACCCATGACACATTTATTATTCAACCCCTCAAACCACAAGAATTCTGTTTGGTCCCCCTAAAGTATTAAGAAGTATTTCAGGCACCAAGAATAATGAGCTTCACATGTGTGGATTAATGATCTCTTTTGGCAGCCTTTTCTGACTATTTAAGACCCTCCCCAAACTTGTGAACAGCACTCATACATGGTCAACATGGGAAAGACAAAGGAGCATTCCAAGGCCATCAGAGACAAGATCGTGGAAGGTCACAAGGCTGGCAAGGGGTACAAAACCCTTTCCAAGGAGTTGGCCCTACTTGTCTCCACTGTTGGGAGCATCATCCGTAAGTGGAAGGCTTATGGAACTACTGTTAGCCTTCCACGGCCTGGACAGCCTTTGAAAGTTTCCTCCCGTGCCGAGGCCTGGCTTGTCCGAAGAGTCAAGGCTAACCCAAGGACAACAAGGAAGGAGCTCCGGGAAGATCTCATGGCAGTGGGGACATTGGTTTCAGTCAATACCATAAGTAACATACTCCACCGCAATGGTCTCCGTTCCAGACGAGCCCGTAAGGTACCTTTAATTTCAAAGCGTCATGTCAAGGCTCGTCTACAGTTTGCTCATGATCACTTGGAGGACCCTGAGACAGACTGGTTCAAGGTTCTATGGTCTGATGAGACCAAGATCGAGATCTTTGGTGCCAACCACACACGTGACGTTTGGAGACTGGATGGCACTGCATACGACCCCAAGAATACCATCCTACAGTCAAGTATGGTGGTGGCAGCATCATGCTGTGGGGCTGTTTCTCAGCCAAGGGGCCTGGCCATCTGGTCCGCATCCATGGGAGGATGGATAGCACGGCCTACCTGGAGGTTTTGGCCAAGAACCTCCGCTCCTCCATCAAGGATCTTAAGATGGGTCGTAATTTCATCTTCCAACAAGACAACGACCCAAAGCACACAGCCAAGAAAACCAAGGCCTGGTTCAAGAGGGAAAAAGTCAAGGTGTTGGAGTGGCCTAGTCAGTCTCCTGACCTTAACCCAATTGAAAACTTGTGGAAGGAGCTCAAGATTAAAGTCCACATGAGACACCCAAAGAACCTAGATAACTTGGAGAAGATCTGCATGGAGGAGTGGGCCAAGATAACTCCACAGACCTGTGCCGGCCTGATCAGGTCTTATAAAAGACGATTATTAGCTGTAATTGCAAACAAGGGTTATGTAATGTATGTAGTACAGTTCATATAGCGTCTTGTGCTTGGGTGCGATGAACATACATGAGACACAGGTTTGATATAGAAAAGTCCTGTATTACTTCATACAAGTTGGCAGAAATAGTCACACAGTTTGCAGACACAGAAGCAGGAGACACAGCAGGCCAGAGTAATCTAAGCTCTCAAATCACTCTCCAACACAGATTTATGATCTTCTTCTCTGTTACCGTAAGTCCATGCAAACGTGGGTCTTTCAAAGAGCAGGGTTCAGAGTCCACAAGTGCTTCAGAGTTCCTCAGTAGGAATAGCTGGAGTACAAGGTCCAAGGCTTACAGGAGTCAAGTCACAGGTTCACTGCAGGCTAGATTCTGAAGCACTGATTGCTCAGCTGTGGCTGCTTAAGAAGCAAAGGAGAGAATCAGGGCGGGAACATGCAAGCTGGAAACTCCATCTTGACTGAGGGCAAGATAGCTGCAGAAAGACAGAAAGCAAAATGGCCGACGAACAAACTGAGTTTCAGGAACATATACATAGAACCTTACATTACTCCCCCCTTAAGGACAACCTCCGGATGACCTCAGACCAGGCTTGTGTGGGTACCTCTGATGAAACTGACGGAGCAAGCGAGGAGCATTAACGTTATTGACTGGTTCCCATGAGTTGTCCTCCACTGGGTAGCCCTGCCATTTAATCAGATATTGTAACTGATTTCTATACAACCTGGAATCTAAAATCCTTTCCACCACAAATTCTTCCTGACCATCGACTAGCACTGGGTCAGGGCAAGGAGAAGAACGTCCAGGAAACGTATTGGGTGTTGCAGCCTTTAGTAGGGATACATGAAAGACAGGGTGGATTCTCATAGTTCTGGGCAGTTGAAGACGACAAGCAACGGCACTTATAATCTTACTGATTTTATAGGGTCCAATGTACTTATGTCCCAACTTAGACGATGGAATCCTTAACTTAAGATTTCTGGTTGACAGCCAGACCAAGTCTCCTACCTTGAAAGCTGGTGCAGGTTTACGAAATTTATCTGCTGCTTTCTTGTACCTTTCTTGAGCCGATTCCAGATTTTCCTTTAGAAGATCCATATTCTTCTGTAAAGACGTGATTCTTTCAGCCACTGCTGGTAAAGGCGTTTCTATGGGAAATCGTGGTAGAATGTTAGGATGATAACCTAGATTAGAGTAAAAAGGAGACTGCTTAGTGGAGGCACTCTGAGAGTTGTTATACGAGAACTCAGCTAATGGAAGTAGATCCACCCAATCATCCTGTAGGTGGCAGATAAAGCAACGGAGATACTGCTCCAGGGTTTGATTGGTTCGTTCGGTCTGTCCATTAGTCTGGGGATGAAAAGCAGAAGAAAGGTTTACTTTAATGTCCAATGCTGCACAGAAATTTTGCCAAAACCTAGAAGTGAATTGCACCCCTCGATCCGAAATAACCTCATCCGGTACTCCATGTAAGCGAAACACATCTTTAATCATCAAATCTGATGTCTGTTTTGCAGTGGGTAAGCCGACACAAGGGATAAAATGAGCTGCCTTTGTTAGACGGTCAACCACCACTAAAATGGTATTCTTCCCTGCGAGGTTGGTAACTCCACAATGAAGTCCATAGAAATGGATCCCCACGGGCGGGACGGGGTGGGAAGAGGCTGTAACAGACCAGTTGGTGAGGAGCGAGGTGTTTTGCATCTTGCACAGACCTCACATGAAGTGACATAATTCAAAACATCCTTCCTGCAAGTGGGCCACCAAAAGAAACGAGAAAGAAATTCCTGTGTCTTTAGAATTCCTCTATGCCCAGCTATCTTGGAATCGTGAATGAGTTGCAATACTCTCAATCTGACTGTTTCAGGAATATACAGGCGTTGTCCCTGAATCCACACACCATTCTTAAAGACAAGACTTACGTCCCTTGGGGGTTGTGCCAAAAAGGAATCCGCATGGTATGCTTCCTTGATGTCCTTAAGTAGGTCTTGATTATGAATTACTCCTAGGAATCTAGAGTCAGGAAGAATAGTCTTAGGAGGAGTAATTGGACGTGTCTCTGCTGAGTAAATCCTAGAGAGTGCATCAGCCTTTCCATTGCGCGATCCTGGTCTATAAGAAATGATAAAATTAAATTGGTTTAAGAAAAGATTCCAGCGAGCCTGGCGAGGAGTCAGACACTTAGCCGACCTGATAAACTCAAGGTTACGATGGTCTGTCAGGATGACTATTTGCTGTGCAGCTCCCTGAAGAAGGTGTCTCCATTCTTTGAAGGCGGCAATAATGGCCAACAATTCTCTATTGCCCACATCGTAGTTCCTCTCAGCCGAAGACAACTGTCGGGAAAAGAAGGCACAGGGATGCAAGACATTCTTCTCACCTGTTCTCTGAGAGAGTATAGCTCCAACGGCACAGTCTGAAGCATCCACCTCTATTATGAAGGCAAGCTCGGGGTTGGGATGTACTAGGATAGGTGCAGTGGTAAATTTATCCTTTAGACGGGAAAATGCTTCCTGGGCTTGGGGAGTCCAGGAGAACCTGGACTCTTTCCGGGTAAGTTGAGTGATAGGTGACACTACCTCAGAGAAATTTCTAATGAAACGTCTATAGAAGTTGGCAAACCCGATGAAGCGCTGTACCTCCTTCACATTTCTAGGACTTGGCCAATCCTTGATGGCTTGGGTTTTGCTTCCATCCATACTAATTCCTTGTGTAGACAGTACATACCCCAGAAATTGAATTTCGGTCCTATGGAATTCACACTTTTCAAGTTTGATGTAAAGATGATTTTGTCTTAGACGTTCCAAGACCATTCTCACATGTCCATGATGTTCCTCTGTGGAGTTAGAAAAAATTAGAATATCATCCAAATAAATTACCACGAATGTATCAAGGAGATCCCTGAAGATGTCATTCACCAAGTGTTGGAAAGTGGCTGGGGCGGTACTCAGACCAAAAGGCATAACTAAATATTCAAAGTGTCCATAGCGTGACCTGAATGCAGTCTTCCATTCATCCCCAGGTCTAATACGGACTAAGTTATAGGCCCCACGAAGATCTAGTTTAAAAAAAATTTTGGCATGTCGCACTCTCTCCAATAACTCAGGGATTAAAGGCAATGGATAATGGTTTCTAATAGTAACCTATTGAGTTCCCTATAGTCTACGCATGGTCTCAGAGATCCATCTTTCTTCTTTACAAAGAAGATGGGTGCACCTGCAGGAGATGAAGAGGGGCGTATGAAGCCCTTGGCTAGATTTTCGTCTATGTAATCCTTTAAAGCCTTTAGCTCGGGCCCCGCCAGGGGGTAGATCTTACCAAAAGGTATCTCTGCTCCAGGCAATAATTCAATTGGACAATCATATGGACGGTGAGGAGGAAGCTGGTCAGCGTTCTTTTTGTCACATAAATCCACATAGTCCTGGTATACAGCTGGTAGTTCAGGGACTGACATGATTCCTTTAGGAACAGAGCAAGCTGAAACTTTTGGACTCATCTGTTTCTCTGGAAAGTGTAATTCCTTGGTCTCCCAGTTAATGGTAGGATTCTGAGCCTGCAGCCATGGTAGCCCTAGAATAATGGGAAAGTGGGGAGAAGAGATAAGCATAAAGGATAGTTTCTCTTGATGATCTTTACCCATAAGAACCCTCAAAGGCTCTGTTTCCTGATCCACTGGTCCAGAGGTCAGCAGGGAGCCATCCACCGTTTCCATCTGTACATGGAGTAGCCTTCTTCACTGAACGTATTTTCCCTGTTTCAGAGCAAAGGAGACATCCATAAAATTTCCACTTGCCCCTTAGTCGATCATAGCAGAGCTAGACACCCAAGCTGAGTCAACCCAGAGTTTGATGGAAAGAAAGCAATGAGAATTGTTTTTTTTATAACTCAGCTGGGACACCGCTGAAGAAACTTGAAAAATGGCAGCGTTTACACAGTCAACGTCCTCAGAGGTAACGGAGTTTAAGTCCGAGAAATCAAGATCTGTTGCTGCAGATCTCTCTGGAGCCTGAGGCTCGGACCTGACAGATCCCCTCTCGCAACACTCACAATGAATGAGTGCTGCAGTAGTCTTACGAGAACGGCTGGGGCAGTTTATAATGAAGTGCCCTGACTTACCACAATAGAAACATAGATTCTCCTTAAAACGATGTTCCTTGCGTGCATCACTAGCCCGTCGTTGTAAAGAGTCTACCTGCATGGGTTCAGGTTCAGGTTCCCGTGTAATCCTACTCAAAGGTTCCTTAGCTGGAGAGGAAGGTAGGAAAAGGTTAGTACGATTGCTTTCGAACCATCTCTCTTGCCTGCGTTCAGTCAGACGAGTATCAATACGGATGCAGTAGTTAATAAAGTCACCTAACGCAGTGGGAGGGTCGGCACGAGCAAGTTCATCCTTAATCAGTGGAGATAACCCCTTTCGAAAAATAGATTTTTTGGCGGAACTGTCCCAGGTGGTATCAAGGGCCCATCTCCTGAAATCCAAGGCATATTCAGCTACCGAGTGCTTACCCTGGCGCAAAGCTAACATGGCTGCTTCAGCTGTTGCACCTCGATTGGGGTCATCAAACACCTGCCCCATGGCTGAAATAAAATCATCAAGGTGATTTAAACAATCATCCTCAGTCTCAATCAGAGGGTTTGCCCACATCAAAGCCTTGTTGGTAAGCAACATAATTATAGTAAGCACCTTAGATCGTTCAGTGGGAAATTGTGAAGCATGTGCAGAAAAAAAAGATTGCATTGATTAATAAATCCCCTGAATTTCTCACGTTCACCGCCAAAACGAAAAGGGGGCAACTTGGGAATCCCAGCACTCGGGGCTACGGCAGGAGCCTGGACTCGCCCCTCTAGAACCTCAATCCTGGCTCGCAAATCCTGGGTAGTCTGTCCAACCACTTGCAAATTGTGATTATTGAGATCCTGTAGATTTGAAAAACGGGTCTTTATATTCTGCAAATCTGCAAGGATATTATCAGTCACTCCGCAAAGTTCCTTTATGCGGGCCTCCATTTTCCAGATCTTTTAAGACAGGATTACTGGAAGAAGAGGAGAGGAGAAAAAAAAAACAATAGTGTTCACCTGTGGCAACACTGCAGAGAGGAAAAAAAATTAAGGGAACTGCTCACCTGGAATGGTTGTGAGAAGTCACAACCACTATCATCACAGAAAGTTTCAACCAGACATCTGATATCCAGAGTTACAGCAGACAAAAAAGAGAAAAGAAAAAAAAAACAATAGTGTTTACCTGTGATAACACTGCAGAAAGAAAAAACTTAAGGGAATTGCTCACCTGGAATGGTTGTGAGAAGTCACAACCACTGTCATCACAGAAAGTACAACCGGACGTCTGATATCCACAGTTACAGCAGACACAGCCTTCCAGACCCAGCAGACACTAACGTTTGGCTTCAGAATCTTGTAATGTATGTAGTACAGTTCATATAGCGTCTTGTGCTTGGGTGCGATGAACATACATGAGACACAGGTTTGATATAGAAAAGTCCTGTATTACTTCATACAAGTTGGCAGAAATAGTCACACAGTTTGCAGACACAGAAGCAGGAGACACAGCAGGCCAGAGTAATCTAAGCTCAGCAAATCACTCTCCAACACAGATTCATGATCTTCTTCTCTGTTACCGTAAGTCCATGCAAACGTGGGTCTTTCAAAGAGCAGGGTTCAGAGTCCACAAGTGCTTCAGAGTTCCTCAGTAGGAATAGCTGGAGTACAAGGTCCAAGGCTTACAGGAGTCAAGTCACAGGTTCACTGCAGGCTAGATTCTGAAGCACTGATTGCTCAGCTGTGGCTGCTTAAGAAGCAAAGGAGAGAATCAGGGCGGGAACATGCAAGCTGGAAACTCCATCTTGACTGAGGGCAAGATAGCTGCAGAAAGACAGAAAGCAAAATGGCCGACGAACAAACTGAGTTTCAGGAACATATACATAGAACCTTACAGGTTATTCCACGAAATATTAAACATAGGAGTTGTATAATAATTGACCCACACTTTTATGTTTAAAATTTATTAAAATTCAACTGAGCAACATAACTTTTTGTTTTGTAAGATTTATGCTTCTGTTAATAAATCCTACTCTCGTTTGCAGTTTGAAGGCTCTAACTTATTTGCATCTTATCAAACCAGCTAAATCTGCAGGGGGTTGAATACTACTTGTAGGCACTGTATATCCTAAGGCTCCCTCTAGTGGCACTACAGGGAAGTGTGAGTGTGAATGAATATCAGGTATGTGTGATTTACCTTACTGTGCATCCTCCAGGGAACATGTCACCAAGCGCAGCTGGGCCACACATCCCCCCCTAGTTATATTCAGCACTCCCGGGCTGAAATAGAAAAGCATTTTTTTTTATAATAACATCAACAACATAACTCATCCCTTGCGGGAGGTAAGGACACTTTAACGTTACATTGTGTACAAATGACAATAGAAAATTATCAAAATACTTTCACACGAATAAATACAAGATTCTTGTGGAGGACCCGCACCAAACCTCCCACGGTGGTCCTGGGTGGGCTGCAGGACTTCTCTGCTGCAAACCTCACTCAAGGCCACACCATACAGGTTTTTCTTCAGAGGTAGAATGGCTTTTACGTAAAACCAAGATGGGGCACCGAAGTGCTAACTATTTACAACTAAAGTTCTGTGCTGCAAGAGTCCTCAGCACGCAGTCCTTTGCATAAGAACATTTCCACGTTTCACATATCACTACACTTTACCCAACTGGGGTATACTATGCATCATACTATGCAAACATCATCACATATTATCAACAACTAATAAAGTGCAATTCTTCTTAAACTTTTTACAGTTGCAGTAAACCCTGTCTGGGTCCTACTGTTCTTCTTTGCATATTGCGATTACACCTTCCATACCTGGGGCTGGAAGTATGCGGTGCGCTCTGGAACGCATTACCAGTAGATCATGTCCTGCTACCTGTGTCTGGGTAGCTACAGTCCTTATTCCAATTTTGTGATCTGCTTGAGGCCTTACTGGTGCCTCTTCTAAGTACAGATTTGGCTCAGTTGAAGACGCACTAGCCTGCTGCGTTGCAGAAGAGGACGCAGGATAGGATGCAGGTGCTTGCAGTGGCTCAGTTGGAGATGCACCAGCCTGTTGCGCTGCAGAGTAGGATGCAGGTGCGTGGCCTGGCGCTGACGGGGCTGGGGCCTGGGATGCTGAGACTCGGGGTACGTTTCCAGCTTCAGGGACGGGGTCGCTGACACGGGAGACATTCAGGGCATACCACACCTTAAGACCCCAGTGTCGCGTGTAGGTGACAATATCCCCTATCATGAGATCCCTACCCGGGTGTCCCTCTGGCAGGTGAGACTCCACATCCCTGCAGTTGACGAATACCTCCTGGTACAGGCCTGGTTCATGAATGAACCCCCAGCCTCCCAGGAGTTTGAACTCTCTGATGGCCCCCTGGCGCCGCGGTTCCCGGAGCGTACCTTTGTCTCGCCTGACGTTCTCTTTGTCGGCGAGATCCTTTTCCCGGTACCTCTGGCGAAGCTGCTGCGCCTCTCTCCTCCTGCTGCTGCCGCTGCTCCCGTTCACGGCGTCGCCACTCGTTCTCCTGGGCAGCGTATTCTACGTCGTCCAGGTACTCCATCTCCTCCCAATCAATCTCCGTTTCATCAGGCAGGATTTCTTCCGTCATCCCTACCGGGGACTGCACTCCGCTGCGGCCTCTGGTTCCAGGCCTGGCTGGTACTCCGGCGCGGACAGGGCCTCCTCAGCCTCCTTCCCTCCCGCCGCGTCCTCGGCGGAGTCAGGATCAGCTCTTTCGGGGCCGGCCTCCGGGTCCAGTGGTGGCGCGGGTGGCAGCTGCGCATCTGGAGGGGAGAGCGTCGCGTCCCACAGCAGCCGCTGTTTCAGGGCACGCCAGCTTTTCTCCATCGCCTCCATTTCAGCGCGGTGTCGGGCCATGTCCCTCAGCACCGCATCCACCTCCTCCATTTTCGGCATTCTCTGGTCGACCGCCCGACCTGGGGACGGTTCGGGTACAGGCAGCAGCTCTTCAGGGGAACGGGGTCTGCGCACCGCCATTCCTCCACACAGCGTCTCCTGTCCTTCCGCCATCTCACTCCAGGCCAGACTGTGCTTCCCATCTGGAACAATCTGGTCCTTTCCGTGGAGGCGGGACTTTCGCTTCCTCTTCTTGGCATAGAGGATGAAGAGGAGGCGGATCTTCCTTGCAGTGGGGCAGGCTCGAACATTGTAATAGCACTTAGACAGGGCGCCCATCACTTTCGCGCCACAGGGGGGGTACGCCCACGAAGGCACGCCCACCTTCTTCACCAGCGCCTCAGGGCGCGAAAATGGCGGAAAATGGCGCCAAAAATCACAAAAACTGCTCACAGTCTTTTTGCACAAACAGTCCACATAGGCACACAGGACTCACATATAGTAAGCTTCGGATCCTGTTCGTGACTCCAAAAATGAGTCGCACACGGTACCAGGGCTTATGGGGTACTCGGCACCGAGCCCGTTCACTTCAATGGGGGAGAGGTCACGGATAGCGCAGCTCGGTCCGTTGCCCTGGGCGCTCATACAAAGGGGGATATTTACAGGGGATTGAAGAAATAGTTTGTGACGCCACCTGTGGTTTGTGATCAGGATGACCAGCGCTGCAGGGTGAATCTTCTGAGGGGATGTTACTGGCAGCAAGATGTTAAGTCTCCCACAGGTGAGACTGGTCCCTCAAAGTATATGGCGGTGCAGGGTGCAGGCAATAAGTCAAACACACACAAGTCAGTCTCTTTCCATACCTTTACTGGTGATGGTAGCAGGTATGTCCCGGGAAGCTGCTCAGGGTGGAGGATGCACATCCAGTAATCACTGAGTAGGTTTGAGGCCTCCTTACTTCTCAATGTGTGAGTTCCTAACTTGCATGAAGCGAAGTTTAACTCCGTGTAGAACAGCTACGCCCGGCCGACATTGTGGTGAGGTCTTCTTGTGGACAGAACTAAGTCTATGTGGCTGATCAGGCCTGACTCCTGTTCTTCCTGACCCCGGATACGTATCAGCACTGAAGGGCTCCCTCTGCGACCTGAAGTCCAGCAGGGTCCCCGGTTTCTCCCACTAGCCGTGAAGGTACTAGCAAGCTCGGACCCGGTGTCCGGTTGTGCAGAGTGGAGGTCAGCTATCGTTGCTATTTCACCTCAGTCACTCTTTTCTTTTTCTTTACCACTCGCCTGTCGCCCTACTCACACCCTTAACATAAGCACAGGCAACAGTAGGTGTAGTAAAAGCCATACACCTGACAAATGCTATTGAGAACTCGGCTATTAGAAGTGGAAAGGAAGAACGAAGACAAAACAATCTAAATAATAAAAATATTGGAGGAAGAGAAACCAATCACAAACTAAAATGTTTTTATACAAATGCACAAAGCATGGGCAACAAACAAGGAGAATTGGAACTACTAACGCAGGAGAAGAAGTATGATGTCATTGGAATCACTGAAACTTGGTGGGACGATACACATGATTGGAATACAAGGCTAGAAGGTTACAACTTATTTGCAAGAAACAGACTTGATAAACGAGGAAGAGGTGTCGCATTGTATGTTAGGAAAGCGTATATCTGCACAGAGATTGAAGCTTCAGAGACTAGGAGTTCTGTGGAAACTGTTTGGGTAAGAATACAAGGACAGAACAATGGAAAGGACACCATTGTAGGCATTTACTACAGGCCGCCAATGCAAGCTGAAGATATGGATGAACTCTTTATGTATCAAATGGCCAAGTTCTCCAAAAAATATGACATAGTGGTCATGGGAGATTTCAGCTATCCAGACATTTGTTGGGAATCTCTCTCAGGAAAAACTAACAGGTCAAGGAAATTCTTATCCTCTCTTGCTGACAACTTTATCTTTCAAAAGGTAGAGGAGAAAACAAGGGGATCTGCTACCTTGGATCTAATCCTTACAAACAGGGAGGAAGTGGTTGAGGAGGTAAGAGTGGCTGGGACCCTAGGAGGTAGTGACCATGCTATTTTAGAATTTTGGATAACAAGAGGAGGAAGACCTGTGAAGACTCAGACGTCAAGGTTAGATTTCAGAAAGGCAGATTTTAAGGGACTCAGAAAGAGAATTGGAGGGATCCAATGGCTGGATATCCTTAAGGACAAAAATGTCCAGGTAGGATGGGACATCTTGAAAAATGAGATTCTCAAAGCACAATTGTTAACAATTCCAAAAAGAGGGAAGAATGGGAAGCATTTAAGGAAACCAGGATGGATGAACACAGAACTGAAACACATGCTAAAAAAGAAGAAAGAAATGTTTATCAAATGGAAAGAGGGAGGCATATCTAAAGAAGAATATAATGCCATCTGCAGAACCTGCAGGGCACAAATCAGATTATCTAAAGCTGACAATGAATTAAGGCTTGCAAGAGATGTCAAAAGCAACAAAAAAGGATTTTGGGGATACGTCAAAAGTAAAAAAAAAGTCAAAGATGCTGTAGGATTTTTACAGGATGAAAATGATGAAATGGTAAGAAAGGATGTTGAGAAGGCTGAACTTTTAAATTCCTATTTTGCATCTGTTTTCTCTCAGAAAGGAAATGTAACATCAACTGATCTTCACTGTCCTATTAAAGGAATAGAAGAATCCAGGATATCTATAAACAGAAAAACAGTGAGGAAACACTTAGCTAACCTAAATGAATTCAAGTCTCCAGGTCCAGATGAATTACACCCCAGAATACTGAAGGAGATAGCGGAAGAAATTCTTGAACCACTGTCCATAATCTTTGAAAATTCTTGGAGAAACAGGAGAAGTCCCAGAAGACTGGAGAAGAGCAAATGTTGTTCCTATCTTCAAAAAGGGGAAGTACAGGCCGGTGAGTCTGACTTCTATACCAGGAAAAATCTTTGAACAAATTATTAAAGAACATGTATCTAAGTATCTGCATAAGAATGAAGTGATTAAACAGAGTCAGCATGGGTTTGTAACTAATAAGTCATGTCAGACTAACTTAATTTCCTTCTATGACAGAATCACTGACTGGGTGGATCAGGGAAATGCTGTAGATATAGTATATCTTGACTTCAGCAAAGCATTTGACAAAGTATCTCACACAATCCTTATTGAAAAAATGACTAAGTATGGAATGGACAAGGCAACTGTTAGGTGGATTCATAACTGGCTTAGTGATCGGACTCAAAGAGTGGTCGTAAATGGCTGCACATCCAGTTGGAAGAATGTCTCAAGTGGGGTACCACAGGGCTCTGTTTTGGGCCCTCTATTGTTCAACATCTTTATCAATGATTTAGATGAAGGAATTGAGGGTAAACTGATCAAATTTGCTGATGACACAAAGCTAGGAGGGGTAGCTAATACTAGAGAAGAGAGAGAGAGGATTCAAAAAGATATAAATAAACTGGAGCAGGGGGCAGCAACTAACAGAATGGTTTTTAACAGGGAAAAATGCAAAGTACTACATCTGGGCAATAAAAATGAAAAAAGCATATACAAAATGGGAGGAATAGGGCTAAGTAACAGCACATGTGAAAAAGACTTGGGTATACTAATTGATCACAGACTGAACATGAGTCAACAGTGTGATGCAGCAGAAAAAAAGGCAAATACAATTCTAGGATGTATCAACAGAAGCATACAGTCTAGATCACGTAGGTCATTATTGCCCTCTACTCCTCTTTGGTCAGACCTCATCTGGAATACTGTGTCCAGTTTTGGGCACCACATTTTAAAAAGACATCAACAAACTGGAGCAAGTTCAAAGGAGAGCCACCAGAATGGTGACCGGTCTGCAAACCATGTCCTATGAGGAACGGTTGCAGGATTTGGGAATGTTTAGCTTGCAAAAAAGAAGACTGAGAGGAGACTTAATAGCTGTCTACAAATATCTCAAGGGCTGTCACATTGTAGAAGGATCATCTTTATTCTCATTTGCACAAGGAAAGACTAGAAGCAATGGATGAAACTGAATGGGAGGAGACACAGATTAGATATTAGAAAAAACTTCTTGACAGTTAGGGTGATCAAGGAGTGGAACAGGCTGCCACGAGAGGTGTATGTTCTCCTTCAATGGAAGTCTTCAAACAGAGGCTGGACAGACATCTGGTCTGGAATGATTTAGAGAATCCTGCTTTGAGCAGGGGGTTGGACCGATGACCCAGGAGGTCCCTTCCAACTCTACATTCTATGATTCTATGATTCTAGTAGCCAGCTTCCGTCTCATCTGACAGGAATTACAACTCATCTGAACTCGCTCTGGCTCAGACTGAGCTCTGACAGGAACCCTCTCTCACAGGAAGCCAAACTACAAGAAGAACCCACTGCTACGTCTCCCACACCCTTATATATCCTAAGGCTCCCTCTAGTGGCACTACAGGAAGTGTGAGTGTGAATGAATATCGGGTATTGTGATTTACCTTACTGTGCATCCTCCAGGGAACATGTGTCACCAAGCGCAGCTGGGCCACACATGCACATAGCCTAAATATTCAACTTTGGCTTTTAAGAGTATTTCGTATATTAACCCCTTTCTGCCATCAGACATACTATTCCGTCCATGTGACCTGGGACTTACTTCCCATGGACGGAATAATATGTCATGGTGATCGGCCACACTCACGGGGGGGTCGCGGCCGGGTGTCAACTGATTCTCATAACTGACACCCAGCACTAAGTGCCAGGAGCGGTCACAGATGGCTCCCGACACTTTAACCTTCGGAACACTGCGATCAAACAAGATCGCAGCGTTCCGGGAGCAGACAGAGGGCTGACAAACCCTCTGCCTTTGGATCGGAGACCCTGCAGCGTGACGCGAGGTTCCGATAGCTGCCGTGGAGACCCAGTGTCATCATGATGACATCCGGGTCTCCAGAGCTGAGAAGCTTCCTGTCATGCGCAGTGTACGTCATGCGCAGTGCTGCGCTGACAGCGTCTATAGTATGGGGAGGCCGCTTCATCTGCATGTTAAAGAAGCGATCAGCCTGCACAAAATGACTGTCCCATAGCGGGACAAAGAGTAATACTTAGAATGAAATAAAAAAAATTTATTTAAATAATTGTAAAAATTTTAAAAAAAAATAAAAAAAATCAATATTATTCTATCACAAAATAATTAATTGAATGAAAAGAAAATCTAAACAATAAAAGTACACATATTTAGTATCTCCGCGTCCGTATTGACCCGACCTATAAAACTGTCCCACTAGTTAACCCCTTTAGTGAACACCATAAAAAAACAAACAAGGCAAAAAAACCATGCTTTATCATCATACCTCCGAACAAAAAGTGGAATAACATGCATCAAAAAGACGGATAAAACTAAAAAATGGTACCGCTGAAACGTCATCATTTCCCACAAAAAACGAGCCGTCATACAGCGTCATCAACGAAAAAATAAAAGTTATAGCTCGCAGAATAAAGTGATGCAAAAACAATTATTTTTTCTGTAAAATAGTTTTTATTATATAAAAGCGCCAAAACATAAAAAAATGATATAAATGAGGTATCGCCGTAATCGTACTAACCCGAAGAATAAAACGCTTTATCAATTTTACCACACGCGGAACGGTGTAAACGCCTCCCCCAAAAGAAATTCATGAATTGCTGGTTTTTGCTCATTCTGCCTCCCAAAAATCGGAATAGAAAGGATAAAAAAAAGTCATGTGCCCGAAAATGGTACCAATAAAAACGTCAACTCGTCCCGCAAAAAACAAGATCTCACATGACTCTGTGGGCCAAAATATGGAAAAATTATAGCTCTCAAAATGTGGTGATGCAAAAAACTATTTTTTCCAATAAAAAGCGTCTTTTAGCGTGACAGCTGCCAATCATAAAACACCGCTAAAAATAGTAAATCAAACCCCCCTTTACCACCCCCTTAGTTAGGGAAAAATAATAAAATGAAAAAAAAATGTATTTATTTCCATTTTCACATGAGGGTTAGGGTTGGGATAAAGTGAGTGGTACTAAAGTTAGGGTTAGGGTTTGGATTACGGTTACGGTTGGGATTAGGGTTAGGTTGGGATTATGGTTAGGGGTGTGTTGGGGTTAGGGTTGTGGTTAGGGTTATGGCTAGGGCTGGGATTAGGCTTTAGAGTTGTTGGGGTTTGGGTTGGAGTTAGAATGGGGGTTTCCACTGTTTAGGCACATCAGGGCTCTCCAAACGCGATATGGCGTCTGATCTCAATTCCAGCCAATTCTGCGTTGAAAAAGTCAAATGGTGCTCCTTCCCTTCCGAGCTCTGCCATGCGCCCAAACAGTGGTTTACCCCCACATATGGGGTATTATCATACTCGGACAAATTGCACAACAACTTTTGGGGTCCAATTTCTCCTGTTACCCTTGGGAAAATAAAAAATTGGGGGCAAAAAAGATCATTTTGTGAAAAAAATATGATTTTTTTATTTTTACGGCTCAATCTTATAAACTTCTGTGAAGCACTGGGGGTTCAAAGTGCTCACCACACATCTAGATAAGTTTTTTAGGGTAATATAATAACTAGTGTACCTAGCGCTGGTGAGTATAGCCAGACAAACTGCTGCGAATAGAGAGGCAACACCACTCTTGTAACCCTTAATAAATTAATAAATATAAAATATAAAAATTGCGCTGTCTGTAGAAATGTGATTGCTTTCTATGTCCTGATAAAACCCACTAAACTGTGGTCAGTGTGAAATGATAAGGCTAAAACATAGAAAGTCATTTTAAAACGTAAATATATTGATGTTTTTTCAATTGCATATATGTTACTAACAGCAAAAGGATACTAGAGGGATCTTAATGCGCTTAAAAAGTCCCAAATTAGGGTAAAAATTGCAAATTCCGTCCATATTAATAAATAAAACACATGGTCCAACAGCGGTCGATGAGTAAGCGAATAATAAGGTGCCGTTCCTACCTCACTGCCACAACACTGCTGGTCCTCAAATATACCGGTGCTGGGTTTCTTCTGACTTCACTTGGTTCTCTGATAGTGCTGGGATTCCTCTGGGTTCACTATGATCTTCTCGGGCACTGTTCCGGCCGGTACCAGATGCCTCTCTGCTGTACCGCTGTGGTCCACGCTCTGTAGTAAAATTCAAACGGCATTTCCTTCCCTTCCAAGCTCTGGGGTGAGCCCAGACATACGGGGTATCGGCATAATCAGGACAAATTGTACAACTTTTGGGGTTCAATTTCCCAGTTACCCTTGGTAAAATAAAACAAATTGGATCTGAAGTAAATTTTTTTTGTGAAAAAAAAGTTACATTTTTTTTTAAACATTCCAAAAATTCCTGTGAAGCACCTCAAGGTTAATAAACTTCTTGTATGTGGTTTTGAGCACCTCAGGGCAGCAGATTTTAGAATGGTGTCACTTTTGGGTATTTTCTATCATATAGACCCCTCAAAGTGACTTCAAATGTGTGTGGTCCCCAAAAAAAAAGGGTGTTGTAAAAATGAAAAATCGCTGTTTAACTTTTAACCCTTACAACTTCCTAACAAAAAAAAAAAAATTTGGTTTCCAAAATTGTGCTGATGTAAAGTAGACAGTGGGAAATGTTATTTATTAAGTATTTTATGTGATTATCTGTGCCATTTAAGGGCATGAAAATTCAAAGTTGGAAAATTGCGAAATTTTCACCAAATTTCCATTTTTTTTCACAAATAAACGCAAGTCATATCAAAGAAATTTTACCACTATCATGAAATACAATATGTCGCGAGAAAATAATGTCAGAATCACCGGGATCCATGAAAGCTTTTCCAGAGTTATTACCTCATAAAGGGACAGTGGTCAGAATTGTAAAAATTGGCCTGATCATCAACATGCAAACCACCCTGGGAGTAAAGGGGTTAATATATTTTTAAGTGTTATTTAAAATCAGTTATTTTTTAATGTTTTATTTTCTTTTAGTGTCTGGCTTAACAATCTCCTTCATGCTTTCATACAATGTTTGCCAGCTTTGGATGCCTTTATCCAGGACATTCAATCTTACACGTAATCACTGGAACAAAACAGCTGCTGTCCATCCAGCCAGTGATACTTGTTTGCAGTTTTGTTCACAAGCGCTGTGCAGTCTCTTCCCCGAGAGAGATTCTGGCCGTCTCTCTCTCTCTTGCTGTCTCCTCTCCCCTCTCCCCTCTCGCTCTCTTCAATACCATGCACTCATGGTTAGCTTCCCCCACTGACTAAAGTAGAACACTTGGCTACTTTCACACTTGCTTTTTTTTGTGCTGCGTTTTTGAGCGCACATGAAGCGCATTAAAAAAACGCATGCAAACGTTTGAAAACGCTGCGATATTTAGTCCATCAGCATGCGCATTTCGACAAAAAAACCACGTTTGCCTGCGATTCCATGCGTTTTTGCATGCGTTTGCTTTTTTTGGCCATGCGTTGTCTATGTGCAATTTCATCATCTCGTCCCTTTATCTCTGTCTCCATCATCTCGGCTCCATCACCTGCTCCACATTTACAGAAAAAAACTGCGTGGTGCAAAAGCGCGACGAGGGGTGAAGCCATGTGCACGCCACGCCCCCATAACTGCAATGTTTTTTTTGCGCATAGCAGCGCACACGTGGCACGCGTTTTTTCTTAAAGCGTTTTTACCGAAAAAAAAAAAAGCAACAGTAGCGCTAGCGCGTATGGGCGCCCCCGGGAAAATGCGCAGCGCACGACAAACCACATGAACGGTGCAAGCGCTAGACCTGCGCCCCCCCTGTTTAAAGATTTTGGGGAACATTGCGGGATTTTCCGATAGCGCACGTGCCTGCGCGATAAAACGGACGCGAAAAAAGTGTGAAAGTAGCCCTTAGCCTGGGGTTTTATGCAGAGCCAGCCAGGGCAAATAATCAGAACCTTAGGTGCTAGGATTTAAAACCGGCCTGTCTGGCTTTTTCTAACATAGAAAAACATTACAGTTTTACATTTTTCATCCATCCCTTTCGGGCTGCTTATGAGAGAAAATATCCAATATACCCTCTCTTTTTTGTGATAATTCGAACTGTTTTGCATCACTAAAAAATATCCTCCTAATCCCCCATTATAGTTTTTGACACCCAGTCTAAACCCAAAACTGTCTTGCTACTGTAGTTTCTGCAATTTTTTCATTGTTTTTTTTTTTTTCTTCCCCTTTTCCTCAGATATCAACCGTAATTTTTTCCCCAAAAAACGTTTTTTAATAGGTCAGAGGTTTCCCAACAACTCATCGCATTGGGTTTTTTTTGTAAGGGAAGGGGTTGTGGACCCGTTTGCTTGCAGCGCGCTGCCTCTTGTTTTTGCCGTTTGAGTGAATAGCCATGTCATTATATCGGATTTTTTAATTTCGCCCTTTTGGGTAATATGGTTTTTGAATTTCCCCTTTTTAAAATTTTTGGGAAAATGTTGGAAATGAAAACTTTTTTTCGAAAATGGAATTTTGGGGAAATTCTAAGTGTTTATGCTGTTTTCTATATTCCATTACTTGGCATTTGAGGGATGACGCTTTTGTTTTTTCAAAAAAGGTGTAGGAATGCCACTGGTTCCCCGTGAAATAAAATCTTTTTTCACAAATTGTGCAAAAGGATATGCAAGCCTATTTCATTTGATCACAATTTTTTTTTTTACTAAATTTTTTATTTTTTTTTTTTTGTGTATTTGTTA
This sequence comes from Oophaga sylvatica, assembly GCA_033576555.1. Taxonomy (NCBI): domain Eukaryota; kingdom Metazoa; phylum Chordata; class Amphibia; order Anura; family Dendrobatidae; genus Oophaga; species Oophaga sylvatica. The sequence goes on along the minus strand of JARQOD010001459.1, from coordinate 8,321 downwards.
TTTTCCAAACGTGTCATGCCCACACTTTAGACTAAATTTAAAATTGTCTATTCTAACCGGGTGCTCCCGGGGTTGGGGGGTTTTAAAAGTGGGGCACGGGGATTTTTGGGAAGCTGATTTAAAGGTATCCCATAAACAACCCCTAGCGATCACGATAACACGCATCAATGCATCGCTGGGGGGGTTTTGTTTCTATATGCAAATGCCGCCATTTTTAGCGATATTTTAACGCGCAATCGCCGTTGCGATCTTCTTAACGACTTTGGGGGAAAAAAGTACCGTAAATCGCTAAGAAAAGGTCCACACTCAGCGATTATACTTACCAGCGGGGGCGCCGACAAAAATAGGGCCGGGGAAGATTCACGACGAGCGAGATCACAGCAGGAAGTCGTCGCTGGAAGCTGCCGCACACAACAACATCGCTAACGGGATCGCAAATTTGACTTTTTTTTTTTAAAAAAAGGGGGGGGGGGGGGGGGGTTTTTAAAAATTGAAAGGGGAAAAGGGAAAAAAGGGAAAAAAGGGGAAAAATTTTTAAAAATTAGGGTTTTTGGGGGCCCCAATTGGGGTTCCCCAAAATTTTTAAAAAGAAAGAAAGGGGTTAGCGGAAAAAATTTTTCCTCTTTTTTTTAGGGGGGACACCCATGGTGAGAGGCGCTGTATCAAGTTTCTGAATTTGTAGATAGGACATAAATGTGGGGGTTTTGGGGGAAAGTACAATAATCCGTTGGGGGATGAACTTGACTGTCACTATTGACAATATCCCTCCGCTTTACAGCTCTGCTTCCACACAGGGGTCTGGAGGACATATCCCTTCAGTCACCAGTTTACACTTGAATGAACAACCAAGCTAAAAAGGACAGCATGAGATTACCAGAAGATTTAAAACCTCACTTTGGAGATCCTTTACCGGAGCGGGAGGTAAACTTTTTTTCTACTGTTGTTGTGCTATTTGGGGCTTCTATATTTCAGCCGTACCGTATAGATAATTACATCAAATTTTAAATTACATAGAACTGGTAACGGGAAAACACTACCCCAATTTAAAATTTCTTAACGAATAGGGGGACCCAGGTTTAATTTTCAAAGTGGATTTTTCACTGCCCCATGACACACCAAGGGGATCTCCCTTCTTTGACGGGGAAGTCAGGGCACAAAAACAATGGCACCTACCGTCCTCCTCCAATGGGGATTTTTTTTTGGAGGGGGGAGCCTTGAGACCTCCCACTGTGAATCAGGCACTATTTTTAAACTTCTTTTAAAACCTCTATAAAAATTGTAGTGGAAAAATTGGCCCAGTTGGGCCCTGGAATGTTATCGGCTTGGAAAATCTAGATTTATTTCCAGCCCTACATCTACTTTGACTTCCCCGGAGCCCATTTTTGGTCCTTGTTTTCTGCAATGCTTGGGATCTGGGCCTTATGTTATCGTTTTAAAACCCGCGGATTCCTGCTGATTTTGGGGCTTGCATGGGCTCCTTTTTGGGATTTGGCCTTCCGTCTCAGGTCTTTTTTTTTCCACGCCTCTGCCTCTGGTGGTTGGTGTGACCTATAGCCTCAGGCCTTTATTATTTCTGGTAAAATTAAAATTTATGCGTTGTGAGTTTTTTTGTTTTTTCCCTTTTTTCTTTTTTGGGGTTTTTTTTCTCCACTGTCCAAACTTTATTGTTTTTTTTTACTTTTTCTTTAAAATTCATTTCCCACTTTGCCCAAGTCGGACGTGGGGGAAGGGTAATTTTTTGGTTTACAAGGGTCTTTGTGACCACTAACCTTAACCCCTTCTGAAGATGACTTCAATACTTCATATGCGGGGGGGGCCTATTTTTGAGTTTTTCTGCCCTACACTTTTTTTGCTGCTCCCCATTTGGATGACTAAGCAGACTCTGCGGCAGGACTTAGGTTACTTTCCATCACGATTTTTAATTCGTGGCAGATCCCATTCTTCCCATCTGCCGTTAACGTAAATTACGGCACATTGGTTCGGCCTCATTTCCCCATGGGACTTGGGACATTTTGCACTTGCGGTTTTTTCCCCGATTCACAAAGCGTATTTTCAGCAACAAAAAAAAACGCTGCTAACTTTTTTTTTTTGTCTCCCCAAGTGCCGCACATGCCACAAGCAGCCATCCCCTGCCTGCCCGCACCTTGCAACTCATCCCTAACCCCCTAGTAACCGAGAAACCCCGGGGGCCTTATGGGGGAAGAAAAGGCGAATGCACAAAACCAACGGATCCATGATAATCGGATCCCCCCACTCCATCGCATCAGTAATAATTAGCCAATCCCCACCTCCAAGATTGACATATAACGGGCCCTGTAGGAGCAGACAGGGCCCCGATTCAATTTTAATTCAAAAACTGGTGTAACACCAAAAAAAAGCTGCGTAGTTTTTCACTTTTGGCGTTTTCACTCCCTTGGGAAAAACCCACAAAGTGGGCAAGCTGGTGGGGGTGCCCCGCCTGCAAACCCTGGGGGTGGCCACTTAAAATTATATCGAAAGTTACCTTTCTGTCCTGAAAAACCCTTTTCTGGTGAGAACCCCCACGATAAGTGGCCAAATCTCATGAGCGGCAGTGCCTCCTAATGAATTGGTGCCTGTATTCCTGCACCCCTCGTACCCAAAACTAGCCCCCCAAGTTTGGGGGGGACAAGCCATATTTTAAAGGGGTACGAGCAAGCGGCACTAAGGAAAATGCAGCGCAATAAGGGGAATTGGCAAGCTGAGCACACACGCCCCTAGCGACCTCATAACACCCGTAACACTAATTTTGGGGGGGTGAATACACACTTTTCAGTTTAAAACCACCTCCAGACATAGGGACCGGCCGACAGAGCCCCCAAGGGCCCCTGGTAATGGAGGAAGGAAGGAAAAAAAGTAAGGGGCGGGGTGCACACACACCGTACCAAAAGCCGGGACCCCCCCGGCCGCTGGGAGTGGGGGGTCTCGTCCGGGCCGGGGACAGGGGGAGTGGGGCCGAGGATGACAACCCCGGAAAGTAGCCTCACCAGCAAATGCGCGGAGGAAGCCGGGCTTCACCCATGTCACCGTGTATCACTGGAAAAGGGAGGAAAGCGCTGTGCCAGACTTTTCGGGGCCACGCGGGGGCGGTCCCGCACAAGCCAGGCCCTTTTAATTGGGCTCCTTTGTGGGGGGGAAACTTCAGCCGCCGAAACTTCCCCCATACACATGTACCCCCTCTCTCCCAACCGATAGCTTTTTTTCGCCTCCTCCGGCACGTCCCGCTGCGCCCCCCCATCACCCGCCCCTGCAAATTTCCCCCGTTCAGGGAAAACCCTGCTGTGGGGGCATCCTCCCCCCATTGTTAGCCCGCTATTGGTTGGCTCCAAATTAAAAAATTTTTAAAAAAAAAAAAATTTGCTCATCCGCCCCCCCCCCGCACCGGCACCGGGGGACGGTCCTCAAGTGCCAGTCCCAAATACCCGCCCTGTTATATGTCCTTGTGACTTTGATGCGGTCTGACTCCGAGCCTGCACTTTCCCCGATGTTTTTAAAAATTTGCCATCTTGTCCTAAACAGCAGGGGAAGCTCCAAACCACCTGCAATTAACCTGAAAAGGCCCTGTGAATCTCTGACAGCAGCATTTACATGCACCGGATTGTTTCTGTGCCAGAGGTTACCTTACTTCTGGGGGGGTGCTGAAGACGCCTGTGTTTAATAATCTGTAAAACCCCTTGTTATTTGGGGTTTTATAGATTTTTTTTTTAAACATAGCATGTGGTGCCCGTAGTACCACCCATGCAACCAGATGATCACAGTTTTTAAACTCCAAAAAAAGACCAAAAAATACAGTAAAAAAAAAAAACCATCCCCCCTTTCCCCGTAACAATAAAAAAAAATAAAAAATATAAAAAAAAGCGCATATTTATATCGCTTGGTCTTAAAAGTCTGTCAACAAAATAAATTAATACAACGTAAATGGGGGTAATGAGAAGAAAAAATCCAAACACCGAATTAAGGTTTTTCTGTCCCTGCAACATTGCAATAAGAGGGGGTCAAAGATTGAACTACCCCAAAATCAATCAGTAAAAACATCAACTCGGGGGAAAAAACCAAGCCCGTTCGGGTTTTTGAAAATGGAGACACAACAAGTTGGTTTTTGTTTTTATTTTTAAAAAATTTGATTTTTTTCACAACAAAATAAAAAAAACACATGTAAGGGGTGTACTGCTTTATGACCGAAGAATTATTGCCAATCGTTTTATGTTTAAAAAAATGGGAAATTTAAAAAAATTGTGAAATTTTACTTTTTTTGCAATTCTACACCTTTTGGGAAGGGGTTTCCCCTTTCCAGTAAAACCCCGATAAAATGATGGTGTCATTCAAAAGTACAAAAATTTTCCCCCCAAAAAAAGCCCCCTCAGGTGGGGAAAAAAAAAAAACTTTTGGTCTTGGAAAAAGGGGAGGGGAAAAAAGATAAAAAGGGGGAAAACAGCCGGGGTGAAGGGGGACGGAGGAGCCAGTAGTCCCCCTTCTTTTTAAAAAAGGAGTCCACCAAAGCCCCCTTTCTCCTCAGATTTCCATCATCCCTCCACTTTTGGCTCACTATTTTCATTAAAAGAAACCATTAAACCAGTCCTTCCTCCAAGTCTGGTTTAACATGATTTTTGCTGTACCAGTTCACCTTTAGATTTGGGAACTTGTAAAATGGTTAATTTTACTAACTAACAAAAACCATTCAAAGTTCTGCAATATTTTAGATTGAAATTTAAATTGGCTGTCCCCCGTTTTCTTAGTAAAAAATTCCATTCTCGGTGAAACCTCCAAGTTTTGGGCTCATACAAACATTTTCACCAATCTAATAACAAAAAACCCATAGTCCCCTAGTTAGAGTTGAAGGAGGGGAACATTAAAAGAAGTTGTTGAAACCATCATACCCAGTCAGCATTCCTGGGGTGAAGTAATGAAACAAAAAGATTTCATTTAATTTGAAACCATTAAAGATACAGTCTTTTAATCAAGATTTGGGAAGTTCAGTAAGCCTTTTAAAGGGGAGACGGGGTTTTAAAGGGAACCTTCCCCCGGTTTGGCCGATTGAGTTACAGCCACCGCTTTTTAGGGCTGATATACACATTCTATAATTCTGTAATAACCCCCTCAAAGAAAAAAAATAATTTTTTTTATACTCACCTGCGGGTGGGCCTCCGATGGGTGTCGCAGGTTTTGGGGCCCGGGCCTCCCATCTTCATGCGATGCCGTCCTACTGCTTCTTTAGTGGATGACGCGTACCTGCGCATCCACCAGTCTCCCCGGCATCACGCTCCTGCCCGGTTACTTATCTACCCTGTTTGGGCAGAGCAAGGTCAGGAGGGCCCCGTGCCTGCGCACGCAGGAATTTCTCTGCCCTCAACAGGGTGATAAATACGCCTGCGCGGAGTGCGACAGAAGCAGGGGGAGGACGTCATCACTAAAATATGGAAGGGGGCCCCCCGGACCTGCGACGCCCATCGGATCGGACCACCCCGCATGTGATATAAAAAAGTTATTTTTCTTCTCTTGTAGGTGGATCGGAGCAGATATAAACTTTATTGTTATGTTTTCGGTAACCGAGGAGGATAAAAGGCAAAATTTACTAGGCAACCAGACACCAGAGGGTTTGGGTAATTTAGCAGATTGCAGACCCCTAAACTGACAAAACAACTAGAATTAGCCGTGGGCGTACCTATGATACCTAGACACCCGACACAGCCAAAGAGTTAACAAGCCAAAGAAAAAGGGGGAACGCCCCGGAGTAGAGCCCCAAAGGAAAAATACCCCCCCAAACATATATTGAGGGTGAGGCAAATGGGGCCCAAAACGGCAGAAAACATTTAACCCCAATTGCAGGGGCCCGGGCTGTCAGACAGAACAGGAGGGGAAGGATACTGCTGCAATCCAAAAAAAAACCCTAAAAAAACTCCAACACCTGATATCAAAAATACTGAGGCCACACAACCTCGCCCCCCCCTAAACAGAACCGGGTGAAACGGACACAAAACGGGGATACTGAAATAACGGAACTAAAACCACAAAAAGACGAAGCGGCTTGGAAAATGAAAACTGCCACACGGCCCCCCGCGGAAATCCGGCTGAACTAACTCCACAAGGCAGAAAACTGAGAAAAGCAAAATGAAAAAAAAAGCCACAGTTTTAAAACGGGAAATAATTTATCTGAAAGATGGGGGACACAACAGGGGAACAGATTTCCCAAAAAGGGCGGGGAAGAAAAAATCACTGCAAGCATATGGGAAGACTGCCACTTAATCTCCCAGTCAGAAACCCTGATTTCCAATTATCCCCCTTGGGTGATAGACTTCTGACCAAACCCAAACCCAGAAGAAACCACCGGGGGGAACCCAACCTCAAACCAGTTAAACCCCCTTTAAACGACCAAGCCTTTTTTGTAGGTTAAAGCCCGGGGCCCAAATTTTTTACAATTCTGCCACTGTCCTTTATGAGGTTATAACCTGGAACGCTTCTACTGATTTTTGGGCACCCCGAATTGTTTTCTCGTGACTATTTACTTCATGATAGTGGAAAATTTCTTCAATAAACTTGCGTTTATTTTTGAAAAAAACGGAAATATGGCAAAAATTTTGAAAATTTGCAATTTTTAAACTTTTAATTTTTATGCCATTAAATCGAGAGATATGTCACAAAAAAATTTGTTAATAAATAACATTTCCACATTCTATTTAAAAATCAGCAAATTTTTGGGAACCCAAAATTTTTTTTTTTTTAGGAAGTTTTAATGTTAAAATTTTCGCGATTTTTTCATTTTCCAACAAAATTTACAAAACCATTTTTTTAGGGGGCCCCCTCACATTTTAATGAATTTGAGGGGGCAATTGACAGAAAATACCCAAAAGTGACACCATCAAAAAAATGCACCCCCCAACGTTTCAAAGCCACATTTAAGAAGTTTTTAACCTTTAGGGACTTTTACAAGAATTGAAGCAAAAGGAAAAAAAGGGAAAAAAAGAACTTTAAACTTTTTTCCCAAAATTTTTCTTTCGACACAATTTTTAAAATTTTTTTCAAGGGATCAGGAGAAAATGAACCACAATTTTTTGACAATTTTTCCAGAGAAACCGATACCCCGGGGGGGGGTAAACCACTATTTGGGGGCAGGGGAGATGGGGAAGGAAAACCCATTTGATTTTTTTTGGCTGGAATTTAATTGACGCCCAGGGGATTGGAGAGTCCCCCGTGCCTAACATGGGAAAACCCCCCCCAAGGACCCCATTTGGAAAATGGACCCCCCAAGGGAACTTATCTAAATGTTTTTGTGAGATTTTAACCCAAGGGGGTTCACAGAAGGATAACGAAGAGCAGAAAATTAAAAAATCATATCTTTTCCACAAAAATGATCTTTTCCCCCCCCAATTGTTATTTTCCAAAGGTAAAGACCCCAAAAGTTTTTGTGCAATTTTTCCTGAGTACGCTGATACCCCATATGTGGGGGGAAACCACTATTTTGACGCATGGCAAGCCGAAAGGGGGAAGGGGGGCCTTTTCAAGCAACTTTGATGGAATGGTCGCGGGGGCAGTCACGTTTGGAGAGCCCCTGAGGCCTAAAAAGTAAAGCCCCCCCACAAGGACTCCATTTTGGAAACTAGACCCCCCAAGAACTTTTCTAGATTGTGGTACACTTTGAAACCCCCAAAGGGGGTTCACAGAAGTTTATAACGTAGAGCCCTGAAAAAAAAAAACAAATTTTTTTTTTCCCCAAAAATGACCTTTTTGCCCCCAAATTTTATTTTTTAAGGAACAGGAAAATAGGACCCCAAAAGCTATTGTGCATTTTGTCCTGATACGCTGATACCCTATTGGGGGGAACCACGTGATCCCCCCTTTCTGCGATCTTTTTGGGGGCACAATGAACAAATCCCAAAAGGTGAAGAAAAATTGTTTTTTTTTTACGCCGCCTCGGCGGATTAGGATTTTGGCGACTTTATTCTTCGGATCGGTGCGATTTCAGCGATACCCGATTTACACCCTTTTCAGCTGCAGATGGAAGGGGAGACCACAGTATTCATTACTGTGGGAGGCGGAGCCCCCGATCAAGTTACCTCAATCAAAAAAAAGTGATGACTGGCTGGCCCCCCCAGCCGGGCTCCTCCTACTCACTCCAGTCTAAGATTTAGGTCCAAGGATGGGCGCTGCAATGCAGCCCTCAAAATTTTATTTTTTTAATATTCGGGCAGGAACTTGGGTCACTAGTTGGCTAGAGGGCTCAGGGGGACCAGCGCGCTGTACCCCAACCCCCTCCCTTGGGGGATCTGTATTTTTCAAATCCCTGCAAAAACCCTTCCGGCCCGGGG
>JARQOD010001458.1:50848-97879 GCA_033576555.1 Oophaga sylvatica | reverse complement strand
CACTTACTAAGCATGTGTCAGAATTGACAACCGGCACATGCTCAGTAGAGCAGGGACTAGCTTAACCTCCTAACTGGGCTGAAAAAGACAGCAGGTGGTGTGGCGTTAGCCCACTGATGATGTCCTGTTTGAGAATCACCAGTGCATGCTGGGATACTCAAACGTAATGTCATCAGAGTGAAAAAAAAAAACAGACCGGCAAGACCCAAGTCCTTTTGCTCTTGGCTGTCCTGTAGTCCACTCATCCTAACTGCTACTTCAGTCAGAGCTTATTTTCCTTTAGTAAGCTGTTGATCATCCAGCAATATACAATGACTTGGGTCCATATACACAGATGGCAGAAGAATTTTATTTTCTAATAGCAGTGTCTCTCTCCATTTCATTGAAGTAGCAGTGCCATCTGCGATTAAACCTCCTCTTTGGGACAAGCAAAACAGCAAATTCTTCCACTCCTTTATGAAAATGCCAGGAGTTAAATCCTCAGCTTCTAATTTTTTAGTCACTGTAAATGGGTGATGAAGCAATTCCTTCAATTCAGCCACCCGTGTTCATTGACCTTCATTTAGTGTTGCTTGAGGTTTGGCCATGTCTACAAGAAAGGGTTTCAGCTCAAGCAATAGATAAATCATTAAATAGGTGCTGCCCCACCCAGTGGCTTGATCCACAATTGCCCTTTTTCTAGCACATCTGTTCAAGATGAGGGTTCGGGCAGCAATAAAAAAATTTCCTCACTTTGCCAATCAGAGTTCCAGCATGTCCCTCTTGCAGACTATCTCTTTTTGCCAGCTGCAGTGTGTGCGCAACACTGCGCATGTGATGAATATGAGAAAGCTTTAAAGCAGCTTCAACAAGATCATCTATTTTTCTTCTAGCTGTTCACCTTCATTATTCTCATTCATTAGTTTAATTGTACTTTGAAGCATTGTCAGTTACATTAGCAAGAACCTGTTCTTTTTTTTAGTTCATAATCTAGCAGAACTTTTTCCACTAAGGTCTGCAGAAACTGGCTGGTGTGGTGAGCTTTAGTATCTTTTACTGCCAGTGTCTTGGTAACAATTTTCTTGTCACAATCAAATTGAACGTTGATAGCAAAATAGTTCACTCTGTGACGTGTGCAGGCATCCATTTTAAGAAATATGAAGCGTCTCTTTAGAGTCTTTTTAAGATCCTTTTGGTTAAGGGCTTCTTCAATCACTAATTTTCTAATACTTTCTCTTTCCAGAGAAACAGAAAGTTTGCTGGCCATTTCTCCATTATCAAAATATCAAATTATGATAATGGTACACCGTCTTTCACAACAACCTCTTTTAGCTGTCTTTTAGACATGTCTGCTGTCATTGTTACAGTAACTTTGTTACTTACAAAATATCTTGTAACTGATGTTTGAGCCAGACCAAGAAGAGCGACACCCCTCGGACCAGACCGCCCTGCAGGTGAGTATAATAAAACTTATTTTTCTACTCTTCCAGGTCGGGTTGGGGGCAGATATACAGCATTATAGAGTGCTGTCTATCATCCTTGAAAGGTGATGGCTGTAACTTATATCGGCCAAGCTGGTGACAGGTTCCCTTTAAAAGTGACCAGGACCAAGCTGCAAGAAAGAATAGTCGTACAGTTAGGTCTTCTGTAGCTTCTCCCCATCCGCTCCCATTGACTGAAAAAAAATTTTCTTGTCAGTCACTGGCAGCATGAGAGAACAGCATTTCAGAGTCAAACATGATGGCTGAGAGATCGTACAGCTAGTGTCAGAAACATCCTACCCATGGATCAGGTAGCCTGTATTAGCTATCAGGTTCACTTTAAGGGTTTTTTTCAGTGCTGCATTGGGAGGTGAGCACCATTGAGGACATCATGTCTACAGGTACCTGACAGGACAAATGCATGATTGACAGTTTTGCTTTGATGGCAGAATATCAACACCTCTCACTTCCCAATCTGGAAGCAAACTGTGCCAGAAAAACCTTTGAACACATCAAAAAATACAGGATTTCATAAATCCGTGCACACTGGTTTTTTTGTTCATCCCACCGCACAAAAAAAAGTGATTTAAAAATCAAAAGTACCACAACTTGGTACCAATAAAAGCTCCAACTTGTTTAATTAAAAAAAACCTTTCACACAACTCTAAACAGTTAGTGGTCAATTATTATTTATATTATTTATTATGTATTGCTTATATAGCGCTATTATATTCCACAGCTCTGGGACATTCCGTTTTCACTATCCGTGCATTTTTTTATCAGCATCCTTGTGCATGTTTTTTCAATCTGTGACACAAACCGCAATATAATGCATTAATCAAGTAATTACTGATTTTTAAGCTTTAAATATGCACAATGATAATAGGTCTCCACAAGTCCTGGCGTTTCCGGTACTGGAAAAACCAGTACAGTTGAGATCCGTGGTCTGTGTCCATGTGCCATCTGTGTGTACGTGTGTGCTATCCATATCCGTGTGCTGTTAGTATGCTGTCCATGTGACATGTATGACATGAAATGCAGCATAGAAATTAAAGAGATAAATAGATACTGTTTTTTCTTTTTTTTTTTACATATTAAATTAAAAAAACGGCGCAGGGTCCCCCTACTTTTGAAACCAGCACAGATAAAGCTGGGCGCTTCTATTATCAGGCTGGGACAGTCCAGTGTTATTGGTTGTCCCAGCCAAAAAATAGAAGCCCACAGACGCCCCAGAATTGGCACTTCACATCAGATTCGCCAATTCTGGCGCTTTACCCAGTCATCCCCATGCCTTGGTGCGGTGGCAGTCGGGGTTATATATGGGTTTGATGACAGCTGTGATTTGTCAAAAATCACATCTGCCATCAAGTCCAAGGGTTAGTAATGGAGAGGTGTCAGTCAGACACTCCCATTACTAACCCTGTAAATAAAAATCATTAAACACATACAGAAAAGTCCTTTATTTTAAAATAAAAACCTAGACAACATCTTCCACCTATTATTTCTCCAAAAAACATCTCCACAGGTCCATTGTAATCCACATCGATGTCTCACATTGATCCCCAATGCTGTTACATCCAGAGGCTGTGATGAGCGTTGACATCAGTAAGTTTACCGCAGTTCACAGCTGGCTGCTCACACGTTGTCATCTACGGATCACACAGAGGTTACTGTGAGAATCGCCAGCTGTGACCTGTGATAACCTTACTGACATCACCGCTCGTTACTGCCGCTGGTTCTCACACTACTCTCAGTGTGTTCCAGCAGCCGTGGTGAGCGGTATTATGTCACCGCTCATCACATCCTCCATATGCAGCAGAGTAGGGGATCGTTGTGGGACATCAATGTGGATTACAATGGACCTGCGGAGGTGTGTTTTGGGAAAATAAATAGGTGAAAGAGGGTGGGATTTTATTTTAAAATTATGGACTTTTCTGTGTGTGTTTTAAAGATTTTAACTTACAGGGCTAGTAAAGGGGGGTGTCTAACACCTCTTGCCATCTAGCCTCAGGGCTTGATGGCATATGTGATTTCAGCTGCAGATGGAAGGAAGAGAGCCACAGTATTCATTACTGATGGGTAGGCGGAGCCCCAGATCAGGATGTCACCTCAGATCAAAAGAGTGCTGACTGGCTGGCCCCTCCAGCTCGGGCTCCTCCTACTCAGCTCCAGTCTAAGATTTGAGGTCCAGAGGATGGTCGCTGCTAATGCAGCTCCTCAGAAGATTTTATTATTTTATATTCGGACAGGAGACTTGGATCACTAGTTGGTCTAGAGGTCTCAGGGGTACCAGCGCTGCTGTACCCCAACCTCTCCCTTGGCGGATCTGTATTTACTCAAAGTCCCTGCAGAATCCTTGCCGGCCCTGGGGGATGAGGAGAGCTTCCCTGGCGGGACGCAAACCACACGTGCGGTCACTGCGTTCCTCGCCCTGGGGGGAAGCATGGGCACAGCGCCAGAAACCCCTGAGGGTCCCTGTGGCGCCTTGGCTGGTGAGTACTCCACACAAATTTTTTATTATAATTATGTGTGAGTGCTTTAGCGTCTGAGTAAGCAGCGCTATTACATGTATGTCAGTATGCTTCAGCGCTGCTGTGACAGCGCTACTACATGTATGTCAGTATGCTTCAGCGCTGCTGTGACAGCGCTGTTACAAGTAGATGTGGTGATTTTTTGTCCGCAGGCAGATACCTGCAGGACAGAGAGGGAGCAGGAGCGGGGGAGTTTGCGCTCAATATTCGAGCTGGCGGGGGCGTGGCCTAACTATTCCCGGTCTTCTGAGCAGGAAGACGCGCGCTCTGGCGTTTCTCCTGCGACTCCCTCACTGTGGCGGCCATTACACAGGCTCCTGGGCTCCTCAGACCGCTCCTCTCCTCATAAGACACCACGGCCAGCTGGGTGAGTGCTGATTCCTCACCCCGCAGCGCAGCGATCGCTATCCTGCAGCTGCAGTCTCATTAGAGACATAAAAATTGGCTGGGGCTCACAAATATATATATTGTGGTGAGTTTGCAATATTAACCCCTCTGAGGGTTATTTCTACCAGCTAAATTTTTTGACTGAATACCGCTGGGGTAACCCTGCTTGGTGGAGCGTTAACCCTTCAGCGTTTAAAAAAAAAAAAAAACGCATAGTTTTTGCTGGTATTACCGCTTTGACCTGCTCATACAGGTGAGACATGTCTGAACAGAGTTCAGATGCCGCGGACCATGTCCCAGTGCCATTACGGCAATCAGATACGCAGACCTCCACAGCGTCTAGCGCTGCGGTCGACAGCGGTGGAAAATTGGACGATATCGCTCGATCGATCAACAACTTGTCTGACCTTTTAGGTCAATATGTGTCTGCTAATTCCTCTCAGAGGAAGCGACGCAGGCCGTTACCGGCCTCTACACGGAGCGAGTCAGATGTATCTGATATTGGGCAGAGTTCCCCTTTAAATTCGGATGGAGAAATATCCGATTCAGATGCGGACGAGCCGCAGGGGCGTTCCTCTATGGCGAAGCGTACGGAGGCATTAATTGAAGCCATGAGAGATATATTTTACAGTTACCGGAGGAGGTAACTAGTCGTCCTGGTAATCAGCACGCATGTTCCAGGAGTCCCATGCTTCGCGTACAACATTGCCAGCTCTGGATGAGCTTAATAGTGTAATAGAGGAGGAACGTCTGTGTCCAGATAAGCGTTTTCATGGAACGCATTTCTTTGATACACTTTATCCTTGCTCTGCGGAGTTAAAGGCTAATTGGACTTCTGCTCCTGAAGAGGATGTGTCTTTATCTCAGCTTAGTAAATCCTCACTACTCCCTATTAAGGGAAAAGCGAGCTTACAGGAGCCTTTGGATAGAAAAGCAGAATTGGCGGCAAAAGCAAGCTATGAGGCTGCGGGTCATGGATTCCGAGCAGTGCTAGGATCTATGTGTGCTGCTAGAGCTTCTCTAGGCTGGTTGGCACGTCTGAAGACGGAGTTGCAAAATGAATCTCCGTTATCTGAAATACGGGAAACTTGTGAATGGTTAGAAACGGCAGCCTGTTATATATTTGATGCCGGTCTGGATACGGCATCTCTGCTGGCCAAAGCGCAAGCTTCAGCGGTCACAGTCAGAAGAGCTTTATGGCTCAGACAGTGGGCCGGGGACGCAGTTTCCAAACAAGGGTTGTTGGCCTTACCTTACAAGGGTGGCCATCTTTTTGGATCCGACCTCACAGAGCTGATTTCCAAGGCTAAGGCGAAGGAATCAGCATTACCACAGCGTAGGGCCATGGCCTCGGTGTCCAGTAAGCCTGGTGTCTATAGTGGTCGGCGGTCCTTTCGGGGCCGAGGACGATCTAGTCACTCCTCGTGGGGATCGGGTCGTCCTTCCTTCTCAGGAAAGAAATCCTCTCAGAAAACTCGTACTCCCTGGAAGCAGAGTTTCCGCCAGGACAAGCGGGAACTTGACAAGAAGCCCGCAAAGTCGGATTGACGCCAGGGGTCCACTCGAGGATTCTCGAGTGGGGGTCGCCTGCTTCTTTTCAAGGAGACTTGGATGGCTCGCGTTCCAGATTCCTGGGTAACGCGGATAGTGTCGGCAGGCTATTTCATAGAGTTTGCTTCTCGACCCCCAAATGTTTTTTGTCAATCTCACGTTCCGTCGGAACCCGAGCTTGTTGTCGCTCTACAGCGAGAGGTTGAATCTCTGCTACAAAAGGGTGTAGTGATACCGGTTCCGTCAGAGGACCGAGGGAAAGGTTTTTATTCCAACCATTTTTATAGTTCCCAAAAAGGAGAACAAATTTCGCCCGATTCTGGATCTCAAGCGATTAAACCGGCATGTCCATGCCCGGAAATTTCGCATGGAGTCGCTTCGTTCCGTTGTGGCAGCTCTGTCACAGAACGATTTTCTGGTGTCAATCGACATTCGCGACGCCTATTTGCATATTCCCATCGGAAAGGCTCATCAGCGCTTTCTTCGATTTGCCATAGGTCAGAATCATTACCAGTTCGTGGCTCTGCCGTTCGGCTTAGCCTCAGCGCCAAGGGTCTTTACAAAAATTCTGGCGCCCCTCATGGCAATCCTTCGAAGACAGGGGATTACGATTCTCCCTTATCTGGACGATCTTTTGATCGTGGCTTCCTCGGAGGAGGAGGCGTTGACGGCTCGGGATTTGTCTCTTCAGTTTCTGAAGGACTTCGGTTGGCTGGTCAATTGGGAGAAGTCGTCCCTGGAACCATCGAGGACAATCCTCTTTTTGGGAATGCATCTCGACACGTTTCGGTCGGTAGTTTCCCTACCACCAGACAAACAGTCATGTCTTCTTCGACATGTACAGATTATGAAATCCTCAACGGCAATGTCCCTACGGAAGTGTATGCATCTTCTGGGACTGATGGTGGCGTCCATGGAGGCAATTCCTTTTGCCCAGTTCCATTCCAGGACTCTCCAAAGGTTCATCTTGAGTCGGTGGAACCAGTCGCAATCGCTGGATTGCAGTGTCACCATTTCTCGCGCGGTGCGGGATTCTCTAGAATGGTGGTTACGTCCAGGGGCATTCTCCCTGGGGAAGTCTTTCCTCCCTCCGAAGTGGTCAGTCATAACCACCGATGCCAGCCTGACGGGCTGGGGGGGTGTTTGGAACAATCTCTGGATTCAGGGGGTATGGTCATCGGAAGAGTCTGTTCTTCCGATCAACATCCTGGAATTGAGGGCGATTTTCCTTTGCCTCCAACATTGGACGGTCCCTTTGAGCGGTCTGCCAGTCCGAGTGCAGACAGACAATGCGACGGCTGTCGCGTATATCACTCACCAAGGTGGGACAAGGAGTTCCAGACTCATGGTAGAGGTGTCCCGAATTCTGATTTGGGCAGAGGCCAGTGTACCAGCCATTTCGGCGATTCACATTCCAGGGGTTCAGAATATTACAGCGGACTTTCTCAGTCGCAGAAGGATGGATCCCGGGGAATGGAGCCTCCACCCGGAAGTTTTTGCACTACTGTGCTCTCGCTGGGGAACCCCACAAGTGGATTTGATGGCATCCAGGTCCAATGCCAAGTTACCGACGTTCATGTCCAGGTACAAGGACCCGAAGGCTGTGGCGGTGGATGCTCTAGTGGCTCAGTGGGATCAGTTCGAGCTGATCTATGTATTCCTGCCGATATCCTTACTTCCTCTAGTACTGCGTCGGATCAGACTAGAGAGAATTCCAGCTATTTTGATAGCTCCAGACTGGCCAAGAAGGGTGTGGTTCTCGACAATAATGTCGCTGTTGGCGGCACCTCCTTTTCCACTCCCTCTTCAACCGGACTTGTTGACTCAGGGGCCCGTTTGTCATCCGGACTTGATGTCCCTGCGTTTGACGGCGTGGCTCTTGAGACCGAAATCTTGACCCGTAGAGGTTTCTCAGCCGAGGTCATTGCTACCCTTCGTGCTGCAAGAAGTCCGGCTACTACTAGGATTTACCACAAAATTTGGGAAACCTTCTTTTCGTGGTGTTTGGGGTCCTCTCGGAACCCGAGAAAATTTTCCATTCCCAACCTGTTGGCTTTTCTGCAGCATGGGCTAGACAAGGGTTTGGCAGTCAGCACCCTGAAAGGTCAGATTTCTGCTCTGTCCTTATTGTTCCGGAGAACCATTGCTTCAAATAGAGACGTGCTCTCCTTTTTCCGAGGTATATCTCGTAAGTTCCCGCCGCGGAAGGCACCCGTGTCTCCTTGGCGGCTCAACCTTGTTTTGGAGGCTCTTCAGCATAAACCTTTTGAGCCTATGGTTTCTGCTAGCCTTTCTTTACTTTCTTGGAAGGTGGCTTTCCTTGTTGCAGTCACTTCCTTGAGGAGAGTTTCTGAGTTGGCAGCTCTTTCTTGTTCGCCTCCTTTTCTGGAGTTTTTTCCGGATCGTGTAGTGCTTCGCACTCGGGGTGATTTTTTGCCTAAAGTGGTGTCACAATTTCATGTCAACCAGGATATTGTGTTGCCTTCATTCTGCCCGGATCCGAAGAATGTGAAAGAGCGTGCTTTACACACATTGGATTTAGTGCGGGCCTTGAAGTTTTATCTATCTATTACTCAAGGTTTTCGTAAGACGGACTCCCTATTTGTGGTTCCAGTCGGTCGTCGGCGTGGTCAACGAGCTTCCAAGGATTCTATAGCTCGTTGGATTCGGTCAGCTATATTGGAAGCTTACCGTCTTCAGGGTGAATCTTGCCCGATTAAGATTCAAGCCCATTCCACGAGGGCTGTGGCTTCATCGTGGGCTTTTCACCAAGGTGCTTCGGCAGTGCAGCTCTGCCGGGCGGCGACTTGGCGCTCTGTCCACACGTTTACGAAGTTTTATAAAGTGGACGTCAGTGCTTCCGCTGATGCAGCCCTCGGACGTAGGGTCCTGCAGGCAGCTGTAGTTTAAAGTTCTGGATGAACTTGTGTTTAGCGCTGGTTGCGTTTTGTTGTTAAGGTTGTTGGGTTTCTGCCTCTTGTTGGTTTTTTCCCACCCTTATTTTTGAACTGCTTTGGGACGTCCCATCAGTAATGAATACTGTGGCTCTCTTCCTTCCATCTGCAGCTGAAACACGGATTTTGGTAAGAACTTACCTGTAAAATCCTTTTCAGCGAAGGAAGGAAGAGAGACACAGCACCCTCCCAAGGCAGAAGTGTGTTGATGTTTTCAGATGCAGCGCGACCCTTATCTGATAGCGATTATCTGGGCTGAGGTCAGCGCGCTAAGGCTCTGTTCCAGCATCGCCAGCTCATCGCAGTAGTCAGGTTCCGTGAGTAGTACCTGGAACTCTGTGGTTTTTGGCTTTCTTTGCATGCATAACCTGTATCCTTGTGTTTTTTCTCTGAAGTTCCTTCAGAAGGGGTTATGTTGCTCCGCTGGTGATCTTGGCTCTTTTCC
This sequence comes from Oophaga sylvatica, assembly GCA_033576555.1. Classification (NCBI taxonomy): domain Eukaryota; kingdom Metazoa; phylum Chordata; class Amphibia; order Anura; family Dendrobatidae; genus Oophaga; species Oophaga sylvatica. The sequence continues at coordinate 88,551 of JARQOD010001458.1, read as the reverse complement.
TAAAAGCTTTGGTACGACTGGAGCTGAGTAGGAGGAGCCCGAGCTGGAGGGGCCAGCCAGTCAGCACTCTTTTGATCTGAGGTGACATCCTGATCTGGGGCTCCGCCTACCCATCAGTAATGAATACTGTGTCTCTCTTCCTTCCTTCGCTGAAAAGGATTTTACAGGTAAGTTCTTACCAAAATCCGTGTTTTTGACAAATCACAGCTGTCATCAACACCATATATTAACCCGATTGCCACCACAGCAGGGCATCAGGATAAGCTGGGTAAGGCGCCAGAATAGGCAAATCTAATGTGATGCGCCAATTCTGTGGAGGCTGTGGGCTTCTATTTTTTGGCTCAGGACAGGCCAATAACCATGGACCGTCTCGGCCTGATAATAGATGCCCACAGCTGTCTGTTTTATCTGCACTGGTTTTACAATACAGAGGGGACTCCACACCGTTTTTTTAAATTTAATTATTTATTTAATGCACGCTATTCCCAGGCGCTCGGTGCTAACTACAACTGTCATCAGTGTTGCCTGGGCTCGCTGATCGCAGGGAGACCAGGCAAGGATGATGACAGTTGTAGTTAGCACCCGGCGCCTGGCAATAGCGCTAACTGTACTGCTTTTCCCAGCCGCCAGAGCATTTAATTCTGGTATGTATAATGTTTTTTGGGGTTGATGTCAGCTGTGTAATGTCAGCTGCCATCAATCCCTGGTGTAAGTAATGGAGTGGTGTCTATCAGACACCCCCACTACTAACCCAGACCTGGCGAGACCCAGCTACTATGAAGAGCGGTGATGGTAGTAAATTACCGCTATTCACAGTCGCCGAGTGCAGCTCAAGACCCGGAATATATGAAGAGCGTTGACGTTACTGAGTTACTGATGTCACCGCTCTTCAGAGTCACCGCGTCTCGTGCTGCGCAGCGGAACCGAAAGTGGCTGTAGGCAAAGGTTAGGGAGCGTCAGAATGAGGTTCCATAGCCTTTGGTCGTCTCAATCCCTGGACTACATCGGATTTGATGGACTATGGAGGATCTGCGTGGGATTTTTTTTCCTTTTTGAATAAAGTGGTGAACAAGAGAATATCTTGAGGAGTGTTTATTTAACTAAAGTATTTTTTTTGTGTGTGTGTGTGTGTTTTTTTTTTATTACTGGATTAGTAATGGGGGTGTCTGATAGATCCCTCTCCATTACTAAAACCAGGGCTTGATGCCAGCTGTGCTTTTGGACAATTCACAGCTGACATCGACATCAACTACCATTACCTTGATTGCCACTGCGCCAGGGAAATCAGAGTCACAGTGAAGCTGTGATTATACAGTGCCTACAAGTAGTATTCAACCCCCTGCAGATTTAGCTGGTTGACACATGCGGAATTAACTTGGCATTGTGACATTTGTACTGTAGATCAGCCTGGAAGTGGGAAATGCACTGCAGCAAAAAAATTTTTTTTAATTTTTTTTTTTTTCTTTAAAAACGTTAAAAGTTAATTCAGAGTGTCATTTATTATTCAACCCCTCAAACCACAAGAATTCTGTTTGGTCCCCCTAAAGTATTAAGAAGTAGTTCAGGCACCAAGAATAATGAGCTTCACATGTGTGGATTAATGATCTCTTTTGCCAGCCTTTTCTGACTATTTAAGACCCTCCCCAAACTTGTGAACAGCACTCATACATGGTCAACATGGGAAAGACAAAGGAGCATTCCAAGGCCATCAGAGACAAGATCGTGGAGGGTCACAAGGCTGGCAAGGGGTACAAAACCCTTTCCAAGGAGTTGGCCCTACCTGTCTCCACTGTTGGGAGCATCATCCGTAAGTGGAAGGCTTATGGAACTACTGTTAGCCTTCCACGGCCTGGACAGCCTTTGAAAGTTTCCTCGCGTGCCGAGGCCAGGCTTGTCCGAAGAGTCAAGGCTAACCCAAGGACAACAAGGAAGGAGCTTCGGGAAGATCTCATGGCAGTGGGGACATTGGTTTCAGTCAATACCATAAGTAACGTACTCCACCGCAATGGTCTCCGTTCCAGACGAGCCCGTAAGGTACCTTTACTTTCAAAGCGTCATGTCAAGGCTCGTCTACAGTTTGCTCATGATCACTTGGAGGACTCTGAGACAAACTGGTTCAAGGTTCTATGGTCTGATGAGACCAAGATCGAGATCTTTGGTGCCAACCACACACGTGACGTTTGGAGACTGGATGGCACTGCATACGACCCCAAGAATACCGTCCCTACAGTCAAGCATGGTGGTGGCAGCATCATGCTGTGGGGCTGTTTCTCAGCCAAGGGGCCTGGCCATCTGGTCCGCATCCATGGGAGGATGGATAGCACGGCCTACCTGGAGATTTTGGCCAAGAACCTCCGCTCCTCCATCAAGGATCTTAAGATGGGTCGTAATTTCATCTTCCAACAAGACAACGACCCAAAGCACACAGCCAAGAAAACCAAGGCCTGGTTCAAGAGGGAAAAAGTCAAGGTGTTGGAGTGGCCTAGTCAGTCTCCTGACCTTAACCCAATTGAAAACTTGTGGAAGGAGCTCAAAATTAAAGTCCACATGAGACACCCAAAGAACCTAGATAACTTGGAGAAGATCTGCATGGAGGAGTGGGCCAAGATAACTCCACAGACCTGTGCCGGCCTGATCAGGTCTTATAAAAGACGATTATTAGCTGTAATTGCAAACAAGGGTTATTCCACGAAATATTAAACATAGGGGTTGTATAATAATTGACCCACACTTTTATGTTTAAAATTTATTAAAATTCAACTGAGCAACATAACTTTTTGTTTTGTAAGATTTATGCTTCTGTTAATAAATCCTACTCTCGTTTGCAGTTTGAAGGCTCTAACATATTTGCATCTTATCAAACCAGCTAAATCTGCAGGGGGTTGAATACTACTTGTAGGCACTGTATGTTATATAGTGGTGTTACACTCACCTCACTTCTTGTAACCTACAAAGATATTATACAGTCACCATGTGACAAGTGGGTCTGTGTAACTTCAAATGCCAGGGCTGAATTTTAGTCCCAGTCCGGCCCTGACAGCAATACTACAGCGATTTTTTGTAGTGAGATATAAAGTCAAGGTGTAGTATGTAATATAAGATTTAAAGTGAATCGGAATTTCAGAGAAAACCTGGTTTGAAGACTGTCCGGCAACTATAGCGAGATATGTGACTAGTCTGTTGCCATCCCTGACCAGCTTCTTCCCACTCAGCTCCAGGGGATTGACAAGTCTATCCCATGTATTTACATAGGAAGATACCTGTCAATCATCAGGAGTGGTGCCGGGAAAAGGCAACTCTCCAAAATATGTTTTCTCTAAAACGCCTGAACATTTTAAAGAAAAACATACCTGGCTGAGATCATGCAGACAGACTCAGATTCATCCTGGCCCTTGATTTTGGCAGTACGAATCGAGTGACAGGTTCCCTTTTAACCTGCTATATCTTTTTATATTTGTTTTCTGTTAGATACAGAATTTTATAAAGCATACATGAAAATGAACAGATATCTTGCGTTTTTCAGTGGGATTACTGAAAGCTACCAAAGAGACTTTTATGTCTCTGGAAACATCAGCTGACAAAAAATCGGGATTGCAGGTATTTATCACTATACCTATTATAAAATTTGTGCATAATTAATTTGTAGGGCATGCAAAAAATGTATATTGTAATTTTTTCGTTCTTTTCATTTTTCTTTTTTTAAATGATTAACACAAAGCACAATGTATTAAAGCAAGGATGAGACCACACCTGGTGGCTTGCAGCCAAAACTCTGCACAGTGCAGTGGCCTTTATCGTCATATTTTTGATTCAGTCATGCAGCCAATGGCCTTTCCAAAGGCAGAACTTCGACCACGTGGCCAGCCACAATGTGTGCTCATACCTTAATTGAAACAGTAATTGTTTAGTAGCATCCACATTGCTTGTTAGCATGAATTCAATAATTTTGTTTTCTAATGTTGCCAATTAACTATCTAAGGGATAGGGAACAACTTACTGATCGCTGAGGTCCTTACTGCTGAAAACTTCAGCAATCCAGAGAATGGGGCTCTCCATCTTGAATTGAATTGTGATTTGCGTACTCAACCTCTATTTATTAACTTTGGTGTTGCCAAAAGTAACCAAGTGCTGTACTTGGCTTTCTCTGGTAGTACCATAGACAATGACCCCCAGCAATCGGTAAGTTATTTCCTATCCTATGGATAACAATGATACAAAAAGAAAAAACAGGCTGCACCGCAAGGTAACCACAGCGCCAACAATTCACAGTGCATAGAAATGTATCAGACCGTGACCTGCATGAATGAGCCAATACTTCGGGTGCACACCGAGAGAAAAAGAATGTCCACATTGAAAGCAAAGAAAAACTAAAAAGTTGCGGTGGCACTCACCAGTAAAAGTCCAAACTTTATTATACACACGGGTTACAGCATCTTCAAAGGGAGAAAGGGATCAGGAGTGTGCGGCTGATGACGGCCGTTTCGCTCTATTGAGCTTTTACGGGTCAGCACCTGTAGAAGCTCAATAGAGCGAAACGGCCATCTTCAGCTGCACACTCCTGATCCCTTTCTCCCTTTGAAGATGCTGTAACCCGTGTGTATAATAAAGTTTGGACTTTTACTGGTGAATGCCACTGCAACTTTTTTTTTTTTTCTTTCCTTTCAATATCCTATGGATAAGGCGATAACTTACAATTGTGGAAATAGACCTTTAAAGCATGTATGTTACTGTAATTTGCTCCCCTATGTAAGGGCACTATATCCCAGCTGCAGGTAGATTACTTCTACTAGCCAAAAACAAGAACAAAAATCCTGTGCTGATTGGCTGCTAGAATCCATCAGTGAATATTTATTGAACTGTGAAACTGAAAGGTCTCAGGCCATGTGCACACGATTAGGAACTGGTAGCAATTTGGACGCAGTGCAGTCTTTGCAAGATAAATTGACATGTTGTTGTCTGGAGAGACGTGCCGCATATCCGTCTCCGCAGGTGAGCCACAGGCATCTCTAGACGCATAGTGGGCATGGGATTTCTTGAAATCCCGTCCACTATGCTGTAACATCTGAACGCTGCGGGTTGGACGCTGTACAAATACGCAGCGTCCAACCTGCAGCGTTTACTGATCGTGTGCACATACCTTTATAGGAAATTTCACACTGCATTAAATATTATACTGCATACTCAGAACTGTCACTATTAAAAAATATACCATATTTTCCAGACTTTAAGACGCACTTTTTTCCTCCAAAAATATGAAGGAAAATGGGGGGTGCGTCTTATGGTCCGGATGTACCGGCTCTGGCTGAGGTGGGGTAGCAGTTTCGGCGGAGCAGCGGGTCACAGAGGCAGGAGCCAGCTGCTGCGGCTAACTCCTGTGCCCGCTGCTAAAGAGAAATGAATATTCACTGCATTCCACACCCATGGCGTGGAGGGCAATGAATATTTATTTCTATTTAATGGCATCCTGGTATGATTGATCCCATCCCGGTCCTGGTATGCATGGTCCCATCCTTTCCTTATCCTGATATGATTGGCTTCTAACCCCATCCTCGTATGCATGGCCCATCAGAAAACATTAAAAAAACAAACCATTACACTTACCTTCCCTGCGTACCCTTGCAGCATCCTTCTCCGATGGCAGCAACTTCTTTGTGCTTGTAAGCAGCACATGGCAGGGACGTCATGCGCTGCTTGCAGGCCGAAGGGCAGCTGCCAGAATACTCAATGCTCTGCATGCCGGGACTTTGTGCTCGCAAAGCAGTGAGTATTCATTGCTCTCTAGCAAGCACAGTGTCAGCCGGAGACTTCCTGCAGCTGCCGGCGGTCACGTGTGTCGCTATTAAGAGAAATGAATATTCACCCCATTCGGCACATGTGACCGCCGGCAATTGCAGGAAGTTTCCATCTGACACTGTGCTCATTAGAGAGCAATGAATACTCACTGCTTTGCGCACACACAGTCCCGGCGTGCAGAGCATTGAGAACAGAGAAATGGTCTGTGCTCACCACCTGCAGAACCACTCATGTATAGGGGTTGTGTTGCTAATTACCTATAATTTCTACCTGTTGTCTGGTCCATTTGCACAACAGCAGGAGAAATTGATTCACAATCAGTGTTTCTTCATAACAGGACATGTTGATTTCACAGAAGTGTGATGGACTTGGAGTTACATTGTGTTGTTTAAGTGTTCCCTTTATTGTTCTGAGCAGTATACATAACGAGTGTGAAAATCACTTTTTCACACTAGGCCCTGTAGGTTTGGATTTATTTTTCCCTTAATAATAAAGACCTTCATTTAAAAACTGCATTTTGTGTTTACTTATGTTATCTTTGTCTAATATTTAAATTTGTTTGATGAACTGAAACATTTAAGGGTGAAAAACAAGCAAAAGAATAGTAAATTAGGAAGGGATCAAATAGTTTTTCACACCACTGTGTGTGTGTGTATACAGTACAGACCAAAACTTTGGACACACCTTCTCATTCAATGATTTTTCTGTATTTTCATGACTATGAAAATTGTAGAATCACAATGAAGGCATCAAAACTATGAATTAACACATGTGGAATAATTGTACATTACTCTTTACAAAAAAGTGTGAAACAACTGAAAATATGTGTTATATTCTAGGTTCTTCAAAGTAGCCACCTTTTGCTTTGATTACTGCTTTGCATGCAGAAAAGGTGAACGGATGGACTCCACATGCCTGGTTCCCACCGTGAAGCATGGAGGAGGAGGTGTGATGGTGTGGGGGTTCTTTGCTGGTGACACTGTTGGGGATTTATTCAACATTGAAGGCATACTGAACCAGCATGGCTAGCACAGCATCTTGCAGCAGCATGCTATTCCATCCTGTTTGCGTTTAGTTGGACCATCATTTATTTTCAACAGGACAATGACCCCAAACACACCTCCAGGCTGTGTAAGGACTATTTGAGCAAGAAGGAGAGTGATGGGGTGCTACGCCAGATGACCTGGCCTCCATAGTCACCAGACCTGAACCCAATCGAGATGGTTTGGGGTGAGCTGGACCGCTCACCGCTTTAATTTTGAATAAATCCCCAACAGTGTCACCAGCAAAGCACCCCCACACCATCACACCACCTCCTCCATGCTTCACGGTGGGAAATAGGCATGTAGAGTCCATCCGTTCACCTTTTCTGCGTGCAAAACAGTAATCAAAGCAAAAGGTGGCTACTTTGAAGAACCTAGAATATAACACATATTTTCAGTTGTTTCACACTTTTTTGTAAAGTGTAATGTATAATTATTCCACATGTGTTAATTCATAGTTTTGATGCCCTCAGTGTGATTTTACAATTTTCATAGTCATGAAAATACAGGAAAATATTAGAATGAGAAGGTGTGTCCAAACTTTTGGTCTGTACTGTATATAATATTATATATATATATATATATATATATATTCATATATAGAAAAAGCCTACAAAAGAACACCTCCACAAATATGTATTCCAAACAAAGAAAAGAGTTTTTTTCATCATAAAAAAGTAATTTTTATTAAACAATCGTTAAAAAATATTTTTTTAAAAAATGCACACATACATGCAAAAATGGGGATCACAAATGCAACAAAGATGTATAAATCAGACCTAATAAGGGTATCTATGTAAATAATCACCGAAGGGGTCAAATATATAAAGCAGGGCAATAGAATATATATATATATATATATATATATATATATATTGCAAAAAAATAAAGGCAGCACTCCTTTTCTTAAAAGGTGAAAAAATGTGGCTTTATTCAAATCCACATACCAAGCGAGTTTCGGCTCAAACTGAGCCTTTCTCAAGGCTTGAATATATATATATATATACTAGATGGTGGCCCGATTCTAACGCATCGGGTATTCTAGAATATGTATATAGAGGCTGCTGTGGTGTATATAGAGGCTTCTGAGGTGTATATAGAGGCTGCTGCTGGGGTATATGTGGAGGCTGCTGCTGCTGGAGTATATGTGGAGGCTGCTGCTGCTGGGGTATATAAAGGCTGCTGCTGGTGGGGTGTACATGGAGGCTGCTGGGGTTTACGTGGAGTCTGCCAGTCGGGGTACTTCCGCTGCGAGCAGCCGGGAGATGACTGGCTGGCGATGGTCATCTCCCGGCTGCGTCGCCACTGACCTCCATGCAGCTGGAGATGACCCACAGCTACCGTCGGGAGATCAGCGGCTAGCGCCGCTGAACTCCCGACGATAGCAGTGGCGTGCGTGGTTCAAATCCTGCGCCAATTCGCGTCCGGGCTGCGCCTGTCGCTGATTGGTCGCGTCCGGCCGGGCGCGACCAATCAGCGACGCAAAGATTTCCATTACAGACAAGACAGAATTAGACGATTATATAGTAGATGCTGGGGTGTATTAAGAGGCTGCTGGGGTGTAAATAGAGGCTGCTGGGGTGTATATAGACGCTGCTGCTCTGCTGAGGTGTATATAGAGGCTTCTGAGGTGTATATAGAGGCTTCTGGGGTGTATATAGAGGCTGCGTTGTATATAGAGGTTGCTAGGGTGTATATAGAGGCTGCTGGGGTGTATATAGAGGCTGCTGGGGTGTATATAGAGGCCGCTGGGGTGTGTATAGAGGCTGCTGGGCTGTATATAGAGAATACTGGGCTGTATATAGAGGCTGCTGGGGTGTATATAGAGGCTGCTGCTGGGGTGTATATAGAGGCTACTGGGGTGTATATAGAGGCTTCTGGTGTGTATATAGAGGTGCTGGGGTGTATATAGAGGCTGCTGAGCTGTATATAGAGGCTTCTGGGGTGTATATAGAGGCTGCTGAGGTGTATAGAGAGGCTGCTGGGCTGTATATAGAGGCTGCTGGGGTATATATAGAGGCTGCTGGGGTGTATATAGAGGCTGCTGGGGTGTATATAGAGGCTGCTTGGGTGTATATAGAGGCTGTTGGGGTGTATATAGAGGCTGCTGGGGTGTATATAGAGGCTGCAGGGGTGTATATTGAGGCTGCTGCTGCTGCTGGGGTGTATATAGAGGCTGCTGCTGCTGGGGTGTATATAGAGGCTGCTGCTTGGGTGTATATAGAGGCTGCTGCTTGGGTGTACGTGGAGGCTGCTGCTGGGGTATATGTGGAGGCTGCTGCTGGAGTATATGTGGAGGCTGCTGCTGGGGGGTGTACGTGGAGGCTACTGCTGGGGCTTACGTGGAGGCCGCCGATCGGGGTACTTCCGCTGTGAGCAGCCAGGAGATGACCGGCTGGCGTCCGGCCAGGCGCGAACAATCAGCGACGCGGGATTTCAGTTACAGACAGACAGAATTAAACGATGTATTACCTCATGTCACTGTGTATTACCTCATATTACTGTGTATTGCCTCATGTTACCGTATATTACCTCATGTTACCTGTGTATGACCTCATATTACCATGTATTACCTCATGTTACTGTATATTACCTCATTTTACTGTGTATTACCTCATGTTACTGTATATTACCACATGTTACTGTATATTATCACATGTTACTGTATATTACCTCATGTTACCTGTGTATTACCTCATGTCACTTTGTATTACCTCATGTTACTGTGTATTACCTCATATTACTGTGTATTACCTCATATCACTGTGTATTACCTCATGTTACCATATATTACCTCATATTACCTCATGTTACCTGTGTATTACCTCATATACTGTGTATTACCTCATGTTACTGTATATTACCTCATTTTACTGTGTATTACCTTATGTTACTTATGTATTACCTGATGTCACTGTGTATTTCCCGTGTTCAGTAAACGTGACAGAAGTACATCAGACACTGTAACTGACAAAACATGTTCAGTACATCATGGGCAGTTGGTGAGTCACATGACCACATGGGCAGAGTTAGCCCTGCGTCGCTGATTGGACGCGGCCGGACCAATCAGCGACGCGGGATTTCCTGGACAGACAGAGAGACAGACAGTATAAGACGATTATATATAGATCTGTTTTCAAACATGTTTTACCTCAACAGAAGAATCATCTGTGACCCCTGCTGTGTAGCAAAACAGAGACTATACACACTGGACAGCAGGGGGTCACAGCTGATTCTTTCTTTGAGGTAAAACCTTTGAAAACAGACAGTGAAATGTTTTTCCTTACAGAAACAAGCAACTGTGATCCCCTGCTGTCCTGTCTGTATACTCTTTTGCGTCCTCCCCTGCCCAGGAGATATGGTATTATCAGACCTTGTTCCTGTACGGTCAGTTACAGCCATTACACAGCACAAACAGGGGCACATTTATAAGATTATCTCAACCACGCATATTTTTGTAACACATCCACTTGTGGAAATTATTTTTATTCCAAGATCTATTCATTAAAATGTAATTTCTTTATGGACAACCACTTTAAGAGAATGATACCAATCAAAAATATAATAGAAAAGTTTCAAGTACTCTGTGGCATAATTTCTCCTTCTTGTTTGGCAGATAACATCACATAACTTTTTTAGAATGTACTAAATTACTTGCAGTTCTTGGCATTTTTCTGGTGATTTCATGTACAATCCCAAAATATCAAAACTGTTTTGTTATCATAAATGACCTTTCATAGAACCCAGTGAATAATATCAGCTTATACAGCTCTGGAAAAAATTAAGAGACCACCACATCAAAACCCTGTCATGGGCAGCCCATTCTCCAGACCTGAACCCCATTGAATGTGATCAAGAGGATGATGGATAGTCACAAGCCATCAAACAAAGAACTGCTGAATTTTTTGCGCCAGAAGCAGTGTGAGAGACTGGTAGCAAGCATGCCAAGACGCATGAAAGCTGTTTTTAAGGGTATGTGCACACGTTGCGGATTCTGCTGTGGAATTTTCCGCGCAGATTTTGCTAAATCCACAGGTAAAATGGCCTGCGTTTTACCTGCGGATTTAGTGCAGATTTACTGCGATTTACTGCTGTTTTGTGCGGATTTCCCCTGCGTTTTGAGACCTGCGGATTCCTATAATGGAGCAGGTCTCAAAACGCTGCGGATCTGCACAAAAGAAGTGACATGCTGCAGTTTTAAATCTGCAGCAAATCTGCGCGGAAAAATCCGCAGCATGTGCACTGTGTTTTTTTGATTTCCATTGACTAGAATGGTACTATACATCACTTGCAGTTCTGCTGTTTATCCACAGGGCAAAATCCGCAACAGAATCCGCAACGTGTGCACATACCCTAAAAATCATGGTTATTCCACAAAATATTGATTTCAGAACACTTCCTGAGTTAAAACATTAGTATTGTTGTTTCTAAATGATTATGAACTTGTTTTTTTGCATTATTTGAGGTCTGAAAGCACTGGGTTTTTTAAAAATGTTGACAATTTTTCTATGTCAGAAAAAAAAATACAAAATTTATTGCTTGGAAATTCGGTGACGTTGTCAGAAGTTTATAGACTAAAAGAACAATTTACATTTTACTCAAAAATATACTGTCATGTGTGCATCGCCACGAAGATTGTCGCGGTTGCACATTCTGACTTCTCACAGCTGAGTTGCTGTTTCTTTGTGTTTGGCAGTTAGGGAGTTAATTCTGTCTGTGCTCAGTTCTGGGACTGGGTGCAGTTTCTCCCGGCTGCAATTAATTATTTGTTGATTGGTTTCCTTTAAATCTCTGGTTGTCTGTGTTGGGAGTTGCCAGTGAAATTCTTCATGCAGACCACAGATAGGATTGTATCTGTATAGACTTAAGTTAAAGAGCTCCTTAGTTGTTTTAAGCTCACCTTGCTTAGAGTTTAATATCCCAGATCATTTATGTTCCTTCTGTGTTTGAGTGTGTATGCAAGTCTGTGTTTTCTCCAGTCTGTCTTTTATGTCTAATCTGTGTATTTAGCAGAGATCAGCCCATATCCCTTTGGTGGTAATCAGAATCCTTCTTAGGACTGATTACAGGGTTCAGGGACTGATAGGAGACAGGGTTAGGCTGGAGACTTGGACCTCTGAACCATTATCAGTACCTCCAAGGTGAGGGATTAGTTAGGACCCCAGTTTAGGGTCAGGTTAGACCCCCGGTCCTCCTCTTTCCTGTGACAGTGTATCAAGTCCTCAAGATTAACCCTGAGTTCAACGGATATCGTGTCAGGTAAATCTATTCTATATTTACATGCTGATGTTGCTAATCTATATGTTGTATAGAGTGTTGTTCTTTTAAGAATAGTTTACTGACATCGTACACATATCATAAGACCGTGTGACATTTTCACTGGCCCATAAAATTATTCCCAGTTGCCATGGATCCAGTAGCCCAGCTGGCTCTGCAGTTGCAGGGATTATCCATGGAGCTGACGGACATTAAGTCCAAAGTTTTGTCTCCCTCGGAGCAAACCAGATTTGAACCTAAAGTAGCTCTCCCGGACAGGTTCACTGGTGGGCGAGACAAATTTTTTACCTTCAGGGAAGCATGTAAATTGTATTTTCGGCTTCGGCCTCGATCATCAGGGAGTGAAGAGCAGAGAGTGGGAATTGTTATCTCGCTCCTACAAGGGGACCCTCAATCCTGGGCCTTCTCCCTTCCTCCGGGATCCCCGGCTCTACAGTCAGTAGATCGATTTTTTACTGCCCTGGGTTTGGTATATGATGACCCAGATCGGGTCTCTCTTGCTGAGACAAAATTACGTAAGATACAGCAGGGAGATCGTCCGGCGGAGGAATTTGCTTCTGAGTTCCGTAGATGGGCCACAGATACTCAGTGGAATGACCCAGCTCTTAGGAGCCAGTTTTGTCATGGGCTTTCTGACAAATTAAAGGACGTTTTGGCTCAGTATGATTCTCCTCCATCACTGGAGGCTGCTATGGCCCTAGCTATCCGTACTGATAGACGGCTCCGGGAGAGGTGCGAGGTAACTCCGCCCCCTGTTGTTACTCCACCTACTACTAAAGTCCCTTATGTTGAGGTTCCCCTTGTCTGTTCGGAGGAGCCTATGCAGTTGGGAGGGACATCATTTCGTAGGAGGGGATTGGCGGTACGCCGCAGGACTAGAAGGTGTTTCTTCTGCGGGAAAGAGGGACATTTTGTTGGGGGATGTCCATCCCGTGCCTTGTTGAGCAAAAAGTCGCCGGAAAACTGTTAATCCCAGGTTGTATGGTGGACGACAACCTGGGAGTATGTATTTCGTCCGCTAGTTCTTCTCAGTTCCTTGTACCAGTGGAGGTGGTGGTTGGTACGAGAGTGGAGAGATTTTCTGTTCTTCTTGATAGTGGGTCCGGGGCTAATCTGGTTGACGCTCAGTTTGCTCAGGCTCAAGGTATGCATCTGAGTGTATTGGTCAAACCGATCCCTATATTCTCCATTGACGCCAGGCCTCTCGGCCAAGGTAGCTTTGTTCATGAGGTTCATAACATTGACCTTCGGGTAGGGGCAATACATAGGGAACTATTATCTTGTTATGTGTTGGAGGGTCTACCTACTCCTATTGTGTTGGGACTTCCTTGGTTGGTTAAACATAACCCTGTGATTAATTGGCAGTCCAGAGATATAAGCCAATGGGGAGAGTTTTGCAAAAGTAACTGCATGAACACAGTCATCAGTGCGGTCGTGCCTAGTACTTTGCCTCCTTTTTTGAAGGACTTTGGGGATGTGTTCTCTGAGGAGGGGTGTCAGGAGTTGCCTCCTCATCGCGTGTATGACTGCTCTATTAATTTACTTCCTGATGCTAAGTTACCTAAAGCTAGGTTATATAACCTTTCGGGTCCTGAGAGGCAGGCTATGAAAGATTATATTTCGGAAAGTCTGGCCAAAGGGCATATTAGACCTTCATCTTCCCCAGTGGCCGCGGGGTTCTTCTTTGTGAAGTAAAAAGATGGAGGCCTACGCCCTTGCTTGGATTTCCGCGAACTTAATCGGATTACTGTTCGAGATCCGTATCCACTCCCTCTGATTCCTGATCTCTTCAATCAAATTGTTGGCGCCAAATGGTTCTCTAAATTGGATCTCAGGGGGGCGTATAATCTGATTAGGATAAAAGAGGGGGATGAGTGGAAAACGGCGTTTAACACGCCGGAGGGACATTATGAGAACCTTGTCATGCCTTTTGGTCTGACTACTGCACCAGCAGTATTCCAACATTTTGTTAATGACATTTTTCGTCATCTGGTGGGGCTGTTTGTGGTCGTATATTTGGATGACATTTTAATTTACTCACCAGATCTTGTGTCTCACCAGGAGCATGTGAGACAGGTGTTGCAGATCTTGCGAGACAATAAACTATACGCCAAACTGGAAAAGTGTGTATTCGCCGTACAGGAACTTCAGTTTTTGGGTTTCTTGGTGTCAGCCTCCGGTTTCCGTATGGACCCTGAAAAGGTGAGAGCAGTGCTTGAATGGGATCAGCCAGAGGATCTTAAGGCTCTGCAGCGTTTTCTGGGGTTTGCTAACTACTACCGGAAATTTATTTGTAATTTCTCATCTGTTGTCAAACCTCTCACTGACATGACAAGAAAAGGGACGGATTTTTCTAAATGGTCGGACAAAGCTTGCCAAGCTTTTTCCTCTTTGAAAAAATGTTTTGCTTCGGCACCCGTTCTCATCCAACCAGATGCATCACAGCCGTTCGTTGTGGAGGTGGACGCGTCTGACGTAGGGGTGGGTGCAATATTGTCCCAGGGTCCGTCCCCTGGTAAATGGCATCCGTGCGCTTTCTTTTCTAAAAAATTGTCGTCCGCCGAAAGGAATTATGATATCGGCAATAGGGAACTTTTGGCCATTAAGTTGGCTTTTGAAGAATGGCGTCACTTTTTGGAGGGGGCAGTCCACCCGGTCACCGTCATTACTGATCACAAGAACCTGCTGTATTTGGAATCTGCTAAGCGTCTGAATTCCAGACAAGCTCGATGGTCGTTGTTTTTTACCAGGTTTAATTTTGTTGTCACTTATCGCCCTGGATCTAAGAATGTTAAGGCGGATGCCTTGTCTCGCAGTTTCCCAGGGGCCGGGAAAATGGATGACCCGATTCCTATCCTTCAGGAGGGGGTGGTAGTGTCGGCTGTATGTTCTGAGCTTGAGGAGGAGGTGTTAGAGGCTCAGGGGGACGCCCCTGCAGGACCTCCAGGGAGACTGTTTGTCCCAAATCAGTTGAGACAAAAGGTTATTGAGGCACATCATAATTCTGCTTTAGCAGGACATCCAGGGAGTAAGGCTACTTTAGATCTCCTTTCTCGCCGGTTTTGGTGGCCTAACGTTAATAAAGATGTTTTAACTTTTGTCGCGTCCTGTGGGGTTTGTGCTCGCTCTAAGACCCTCATACCCGTCCGTCTGGGACCCTCTTACCCTTGAAACTTCCGGAGCGTCCATGGACTCATTTGTCTATGGACTTCATCACGGACCTTCCTCAGTCGTCAGGGAAGACTGTCATACTGGTGGTTGTTGACAGGTTCAGTAAGATGGCACATTTCATTGCTCTTCCTGCCCTCCCTAATGCTAAAACTCTGGCGCAGGTGTTCATTGGGGAGATTGTGAGACTTCATGGGTTGCCTTCTGATGTGGTGTCAGATAGGGGGTCTCAGTTTGTGTCCAAGTTTTGGAGGGCATTTTGTTTACGTCGGGGGATGCAATTGTCATTTTCCTCGGTTTTTCATCCGCAGACCAATGGTCAGACAGAGCGTCTGAATCAAAGCCTAGAGACTTATCTTCGGTGTTTTGTCTCAGAGAACCAGGAGGACTGGTCTTCTTTCTTGCCTCTGGCAGAGTTCGCTCTTAACAACAGGCGGAGCGAGTCCACTGGTAAGTCCCGTTTTTTGGGGCATATGGTTTTCATCCCCAGTTTTGTACATTCAATGGGGGGGCCCTTCTGGGGTTCCTGAGGAGGAGCGTTTCTCGTCGTCACTTGCTTCAGTGTGGAGAGGTGTATTGAATAATCTGAGTGCTATGGGGAACCGTTATAAACGTATGGCTGATAGGAGGAGAGTTTCTGGTCCAGATCTTAATGTGAACGATCTGGTATGGTTGTCTACCAGGAATATAAAACTTAAAGTTCCCTCCTGGAAGCTGGGCCCAGATTCATCGGACCGTACAGGATCAGTTCCATAATTAATCCTGTGGCATTTCGTCTGGACCTCCCTCCTACGTTTAAAATTCATAATGTGTTCCACAAGTCATTACTTAAGAGGTACGTGGCACCAGTCATACCATCACCTCTACCTCCTCCTCCAGTGGTGGTCAATGGTAACTTGGAGTTTCAAGTGTCAAAGATCATTGACTCACGTCTGAATCGCCGGTCCCTTCAGTACTTGGTGCATTGGAAGGGGTATGGTCCAGAGGAGAGGACGTGGGTTCCTGCGTCTGACATTAACGCAGATCGTTTGGTGCGGACCTTCCACAGAACTCACCCGGGCAAACCTGGCCCTGAGGGTCCGGAGGCCCCTCGTAGAAGGGGGGGTACTGTCATGTGTGCATCGCCACGAAGATCGTCGCGGTTGCACATTCTGACTTCTCACAGCTGAGTTGCTGTTTCTTTGTGTTTGGCAGTTAGGGAGTTAATTCTGTCTGTGCTCAGTTCTGGGACTGGGTGCAGTTTCTCCCGGCTGCAATTAATTATTTGTTGATTGGTTTCCTTTAAATCTCTGGTTGTCTGTGTTGGGAGTTGCCAGTGAAATTCTTCATGCAGACCACAGATAGGATTGTATCTGTATAGACTTAAGTTAAAGAGCTCCTTAGTTGTTTTAAGCTCACCTTGCTTAGAGTTTAATATCCCAGATCATTTATGTTCCTTCTGTGTTTGAGTGTGTATGCAAGTCTGTGTTTTCTCCAGTCTGTCTTTTATGTCTAATCTGTGTATTTAGCAGAGATCAGCCCATATCCCTTTGGTGGTAATCAGAATCCTTCTTAGGACTGATTACAGGGTTCAGGGACTGATAGGAGACAGGGTTAGGCTGGAGACTTGGACCTCTGAACCATTATCAGTACCTCCAAGGTGAGGGATTAGTTAGGACCCCAGTTTAGGGTCAGGTTAGACCCCCGGTCCTCCTCTTTCCTGTGACAGTGTATCAAGTCCTCAAGATTAACCTGAGTTCAACGGATATCGTGTCAGGTAAATCTATTCTATATTTACATGCTGATGTTGCTAATCTATATGTTGTATAGAGTGTTGTTCTTTTAAGAATAGTTTACTGACATCGTACACATATCATAAGACCGCGTGACATATACCTACAAAGTGAAAAATCTGACAAACTGAACATTTGAAAGTGGTCTCTTAATTTTTGCCAGAGCTGTATATACCTCATGCCTGATTAATGCCTTTTTTTTGTTTGCACCCAATTCATTATTCTATTTGCGCCTTTTTTAAGTCACTGTTATATGTGCCCACCTGTGGGTTGTTTTTGCTTTGTGGGTGATGTTTAGCGATTCCAGATGTTTTTGCCTGATTTAGCAATTGTGACTTTAAATAAGGCCGGTTTCACACGTCCATGTCTCCAGTATGTGTGGTGACAGTTTTCACATGTACTGGAGACACGTACAGACATAGACACATTATATTCTATTTGTCTATGCACATGTGCGTGTTTTCACACGGACCGTGTGTCCGTGTGCCAAACACGTAGACATGTCCGTTTTGACACGGACACATGGACCGGAAAACGTCCCACACACATGCACACGGAGAACTGTTCACACAGTCCTCCGTGTGCGTGGAAGGTCGCTGGGGAAGTAGCGGCTACTGTAAGCCGCTGTCCCCCTGCGGCTGGTGCTGAAGCCGGCTGCAGCCGCAGGGGGACAGCGGCTTACTGTAGCCGCTACTTCCCCGGCGGCCGTCCGTGTGGTACTGATGCGGCACACGTGTGCAGCACATAGTACACACACGGACACTGATTTCTCCGGTACCGATTTTTCCGGTACCGGAAATATCAGGACGTGTGAAACCGGCCTAAAGTTGCAAAGTTCTCTGCAACTCCAGTCCCCCCATTGTGCATTTTTTAATACACTGATATTTTGGTGCAATTTTTTGCACTATTTTGTGAAAAATGTGACTTTTGGCTCCCAAAAGATGTAAAGCGTTTGCAAAACGCATGCTTTATTTTGAAGAATTCGGTGGCAAACACAGCAACTAATACCACCCGACAAAAAGGAAAGTGACTTAAAAACTGCAAGTGATTAACTGGGGCCTTAAGTTATAATTGTTAGCATTGATTATAGTAAATACCTTGTACACCGAATCCTCTCCATATTGTCACTTGTGCATCTTGCCTGATTTGTCTTGCAGTTCAGTTTATGCTTGTCTGGTTTTATTAAGCCAATAGCTAATCATAACTTTTGCACTTATGTAGTGACTGAGTAATCTGACCTTGGTAATCTTTTGCTGTATTCAGATTTTTTTTGCGAGGAACCCCTTGTCTCACTTATTGCATGTGTTTGTTGGTGTACTTGGTTATATATGGAATTGGTAAACAGAAAAAGTTGTGAGTTTTAAAATTCACTAGATTTTCTCTTTTATATTCAAGGAGGAACAGACAACATGAGCTGGAGTTTTCTGACACGTCTGTTAGAAGAAATCCATAATCATTCGACATTTGTTGGAAAGATTTGGCTGACTGTACTGATAGTTTTCCGCATTGTTTTGACAGTTGTGGGAGGAGAATCCATTTACTATGATGAACAGTCTAAGTTTGAGTGCAACACTGATCAACCTGGATGTGAGAATGTTTGCTATGATGCCTTTGCCCCCTTTCTCATGTTCGGTTTTGGGTATTTCAGATTATCTTAGTGGCCACGCCACCTCTCCTGTACTTGGGCTATGCTATTCACAAAATTGCAAAAATAGAGGAACGTAATGAGTATGAGAGGAAGGCCAGGGTTAGAGCTTTGTCTTTGCGCTGGAAGCAAAATCGCGCTCTTGAAGAAGTGGAAGATGACAACGAAGAGGACCCCATGATGTATCCAGAGACTGAACTGGACAGCGACAGAGGGAAAATAAGCCATAACAAGATAAAACACGATGGACGAAGGCGGATAAGAGCTGATGGACTTTTAAGAATTTATGTCCTGCAGTTGTTGGTTAGGACCATTTTTGAGATTGGATTTTTGGCTGGCCAATATTTCTTGTATGGATTTGAAGTGATTACAAGATATGAATGCCACAGAAAACCTTGTCCACATACAGTGGACTGTTTTATATCCCGGCCCACCGAGAAGACCATCTTCTTGTTAATCATGTATGGAGTAAGCTGTCTCTGCCTGCTCCTGAATGTTTGGGAGATGCTTCATCTTGGGTTTGGGACCATACGGGATGCACTTAATAACAGAGGGAAACAAGTGGATGATTCCTCATCATATAATTATCCTTTCTCATGGAATACACCTTCAGCTCCCCTGGATATAACATAGCTGTGAAACCAGATCAGATCCACTACACAGAACTTACAAATGCCAAAATGGCGTATAAACAGAACAGGGCCAACATTGCTCAGGAACAGCAGTATGGTAACAGCGAGGACAGTATTCCCACTGAACTAGAACATCTTCACAGGGAGGTCCGTGTTGCTCAGGAACGCCTGGAATCTGCTATCCAAGCTTACAGTAGCCATAATAACCAACCTTCCACCAAAGAGAAGAGATCCAAGAAAGGCTCAACTAAGAGCAGTGTCAGCAGCCGGTCTGGAGATGGAAAGACCTCTGTGTGGATTTGATAATGCACCAGCAGAAAGTTATGACTTACTGTCTCCAGGAGGAGCAGACAGCATAGTGATATCTTCCATTCCTGTAAATATTTTTGCTCTTATACAAGACGTCCATTCCTTTTATATGATGAAAGGTTTGGAGGGAAAAAAGCCATGGATTATGTAGTCTGTTCTCTTGGCTCATGAAGCTTTGACTGTGACCTGCAATCTATCACACAGTACATTCCTGGTCTTTAATATATTCTGGCATATGGAATGCCTAATGATTTTTATACATCTATTTTATTCTATATACTTTCATACATGATTAATTTCTATTTTTTTTTCTTTCAGTCAGTATTGAAGGGTGGGTAATTTATCAAAGTTGGTATGTTAGTAAGCTGCTTAATTATAATATGATGAATCAGCTTTTGTTTATTAGTTTTGTAGCTGCAAATTACTGGATAAATTACTGCCTTTAACCCTCTGCTGCCAGACTGCCTCTCAGGTGTTAGCCGTGGCCCTAAAAGTGCCTTTTATTGTTCTGCAGAGTGCTGTTTGTATGTGAACCTGTCAAGTATGTTTTGCCCCAAGCTGCCACCACTATTATACACTTTCTAAATTATCCGTGGCAATCCATACAGACGCCTAATTTTGAGTAAAAAAAAACTTTTAATGTCCTCTCACTTAATATGCATATTACCTGTCCGAGCTGATGCTCAAAGAGGTATTCCCATCTCCAAGATCCTATCCCAATATGAAGTAGGTGTAATAATAACAATATTAGCAAATAACCCCAATTATAAATATTGCATAATTTTTCTGATTAGCTATGCAGGGCAGTACAGTAGCTTAGGTATCCTTGATTATGACCACTAACAACTAACTGACACTATATGAGTGGTCATAACCATGGATACCTAATGGGGTAAGCGACATAGCTAATCAGAAGAACTATACTACATTTCTAATAGGAGTTATTTGCAATATTATAATATTATTACACCTATTAAATATTTGGATGGGATCTTGGAGATGGGGATACTCCTTTAATTTTTAATTCCTGCTTTTGCCTTGTGCAGATTACCTGTTTGCATTTAGGGACATGTAGACTATCAAGAAATGAATCAATCTGGCCGCACTCTAATCCCGCCCAGTCTGGCATGATTGACATTCATGAGGAAGGTCTTGGGATGACATGGGCTACCAAGCACCTTTTTAGCACAGGAGTAGAAGGGAATGGTGGTGGTGGTGGCAGTGTGGGAGGCAAAAAGCACCTGATGGATTCCCTTAAATATAATATATTATTCTTATTTTATTTCAACATAGCTGACCTCACAGGATAGATTGTTCATGAAACATACTGCAATGGACAATTTATTCATTAACTTATAGTGTTTAGTTTATTAACTCTGTGAGAAAGGAAAAAGGCCTGTATAGATGAAAACCAGATCCCTGACTTCCCCTTCCTACAAATTCATCAGATGTTTGTTAAGGGATGAAATAATTCAAGCTAACAGCCAAAGACATGACTGCTACATACAGAAAAACGGCATGTCTTTGTCTGAAAGTGTTGTTTTGGTTTTTTTTCTTTCTGTAAACAAGTGCCTCCCTTTTCTGTATTGTCTTGTTTCTTAATATTTTAACTTTATTATTATTTGAATGTTATAAACTATTAAGGTGAAAGAAGCAAGTTTTATTTTTCTCAATAAAGGAAATAAAATAATAGGCTTGAAAATGACACCTTTCATTGGCTTACAAAATATAAGAATTGTTGATAAACAGCAAGGCTTAGCGACAATTTGTGTCCATTCTTCAGGCAACCTGAATTTTCTATATTGTTTGCTGTTAAACATCACTATCTAGCTTATAACTGAGCAATAAAACTTATTTTTCAGCTGGTTTACAAGTTAACAAACTTTTTATTGTGTAAGAACCATTCTGGAGCATTCTCCATTGATATTCTTTATGGTGGTTTATCTATTACAGGTAAGTACAGTAATGTTTTACTTAAAGGAAGCCTAGACACAACAGGGCCTATATTGAGGCAAGCAGAGTGTCTATGGTTCCGTAATGTGTAACATTCGCGCTTTGTCAGATGCCATATAATACCTTAATAATAAAACTTTTCATAAGACATGACAATACCTGTTTTTTTCCTGATTCTATATGAATATCAGAGAGAAAAAAAATACTCCAAATGCCCCAGTATGAAATCTAAGGCATGTAATGGTACAGTATAGACCCCTAGATTGGCATGTTTCTTTATTATGGCTGCATACAACTTAGAACTTATAGAGAGCAGCATTGTACATAAGGCGCACACTCATGTAGGCATGTATCATTTTTGACGATGGAAAAAAAATCCCACAGTAACAGTATCCTCTTTTTATAAATTCAAAGAAGACATAGAAACAATCTGAAAGCTAAATGGCTAAATCGTTGGCTCCTCCAAATACAAGCAAATGCTTAAAATTGATTGAAAAAAAAAATCATCAGAAAAAATTGTTTGGAACTAACCTAAGCTGTACAGTGATGCAGGGTTAGTATTAGGTCTTGTGTTGGTGCGAATGGATTCATAGGACCCAGTCTGTCGTCAGAACCGTCTCTTACCTGACAGCATCCATGGCTCTTCTTTTCATTACAGTGCGCAATGTCACAGTGCGCATTGTCACAGTGCGATTGCGCTAGGCTGGCTAATTAAAAGAGGAACCGGGGAAGCCGTCAGTTAAGAGATTCCCATCCAGCTGCCAAATTGACATGACCGATGGACTGGGTCTTGTAAATCGATTCACAGCAACTCTAGTTAGGACCCATTTAGACAAACCAATAATCTGGAAATGAGCATTCATAGGAATGCTTGTTTTGGGGGTTATCAGTTCGTGTAATCACCTGACGAACAATTCAGATCACTCATTCATCGGGCTTAAAAATTATCGTTATTGGCAGCACATTGTCTTGTGTATACAGGAGATGTGCTACAAATAGCATGATCTATGTGCAAAAAACGATCATATTAACAATCATGCTGCCCTCATAGAATTCCGGTTGGCCTGACTATACAGGTCAGTACATGATTTTCGATTGGTTTGTATACACTGAGACAGATTACAAGTAAAGAGAGCCATTACCAAACTTCTCTGGCAGTGGCTTAGTTCCTTGCCATACCAAAGGCTTAGGATATGAAATTCAGCAGGCCAGATTCTAATCTGTACCCCAACTTCATCCATCAGGAAATTGTCAGGAGGTCCCACGCACATTAAATTGTTTTCTGATCCCACCGATATTGTCGGGTTCTGCCAACTTTAGTCTAATGTGTAGACTTAAGTTTTGGTCTAGGCCTTAAGTTTTGGTACAGTGTATTAGCTTTGTGTTTAGGTTGTTTGACTTATGTCGAATTATACGGACTGTGGATACAATTACAGCAAACTGTGCTCTGGGAAGTAATATATTTCTGTTCACTGACAGCAAAGAGACATCTTGACAATAGTGAGAAACTTAAATGCATATGGCATGATAAATTTGCATAATGAATCTTTTCTCTATGGAAAGATTAAAGGAGTTTTCCACTTTTTAGGAGAGTGGTCATCAAACATTTGTTGTTATGTAAAATTTCAAAGCCAGATAGTACTCTTCCACCCATCGGTCCAGCATCATCTCCCTGCCACTGCTGCAGTCTCTGTTTTGGCTGCAGCGGTGACAACACGACTATAGCTCTCATCACTGCCGACGTAGATTACGCTTGTGGGTATTATCTGGCTTTTTTTTATTTTACCGGACGGTAAACAATTGAGGACCACTTTTATAAAAATGGAAAAAACTGATTTAAGCTTTATTTTATAAATATATATGATTACTAGGTCTGAAAATTTTAATGTTGAGAAAATAATACTTCCATTGAGGTGGTACCACTTTTTTTATATTACTGTGTTTTATATATGATGTGTACATGCTTTGTGTAAAGAACTACATTTGAAATAATAAATATAAAAGAATTATTTATGATTTCACTGTCATTGAAAAGATTTTAAATATAATGTAGCGTGTGCACCGCAGGGTAAATAGGTGCCAAGTTAGGTTCCCAAACCAGGATACAGTGAAATGAAACTAGGCACTCAACTTCTTGCTAAGTGATTTATTTTGATCCAAATAAGTGGTTTTCACTGGTATGTAGCAAAACGTTTCGGCATATCCATAGCCTTCTTCAATTGCTATTTATGTATAACAGGTAGAAAACCTTCAAAAATATGCGAGAAAACCAAAATGACAAAGAGAATACAAATAAAGTATGTACAAGCATTTCATATATACAGCATGGTAATATAGTCATATATGATATAGCAGTAGTAAGGAACCTGAATCAAAGCACAATCCAAAATTGCTAAGAACTAATAGGAGAGAGGAAACGTACCGTTATATGGAAAGGATGCACTGATATATGCCCTTAATATGTCAGTGGGATATTGAAAAGATTTTACTCTGAAACAGTGGTGAACATTGATATAAAAGTATCGATTACGTATTGCATATTTGGAGTTGGGGTGCACCCAAAGGTTTGGATGGCTCGTCTCGTCCAATTTACAGAAAAAACTAGCAAATGCTGTTATTTTTTTTTCACATACAGACTCGATCAGTGAAAAAAATTGCTCATCTCCACTGCCCCCTGTCCATTTTTTTTCACCATGTGAACAAGCCTTAAACAATACGGCAAGGTCCAAACCACAAAAAAACAAAAGCTTCTTTGTGAGATTTTTCACAAATTGTATGACATTTAAAGGGGTATTCCCGTCTCTAAGATCCTATCCCAATATGTAGTAGGTGTAATAATAATAATATTAGCAAATACCTCCAATTAGCAATATAGTATAGTTTTTCTGATTTGCTATGTCGCTTACCTCGTGCAGGGCATTGCAGCAGCTTAGGTATCTACGTTACGACCACTAACGCCTAACTAACTGTCATAATATGAGTGGTCGTAATCGTGGATACCTAAGCTGCTGCAATGCCCTGCACATGGGGTAAACGACATAGCAAATCAGAAAAACTATACTATATTGTTAACTGGAGGTATTTGCTAATATTATTATTATACCTACTACATATTGGGATAGGATCTTGGAGACGGGAACACCCCTTTAAATATCATACAATTTATGTAAAATCTCACAAAGAATCTTTTGTTTTTTTGCTGTTTGGACCTTGCCGTACTATTTATGTTTCCTGGGTAATCAGGCAGAATCACTTTGTATTCATAAAATCATTTTTGCTTCTTTATCAACAGACTTTTTTTTTTAATTGTGTTTTTAAAACTTGTATTCATTCTTCATACCCTGTCTTAAAGATTTTCCCCTTAATCCAGTGTCTGCTTTGCATTTTCTTCTAGGCTTTAACCAAAGCCGAGACACAAAGAGAAAAATGTACTCCTTCATCCTTATATGGTAACAATCTGAAAAGCAACAGACTGACGATTAATATGTGAACCACAGCTCGTTGTGACAGCAGCGTAGAATAATGTTGACAAGCTTAGTTTGCGCACAGAATACAGCCCAATTGACATCATTAGAAAAGTTTTACTATTGCTGTCATGCTTAACTAAGGAATAGTTCTAGTTAACCTATTTGGCCTTTCAAATAATGTAAGTCTACATAAACAATCAATCCGATAATGAGAAAGAGTCCCTCTCAAAAATTATCAAAATCAATAATTCTTTATTATGACACAATACTATAAAAAAAACATAGAGGGGTTTTCCCATCTCCAAGATCCTATCCCAATATGTAGTAGGTATCATAATAATATTAGCAAACACAGTGGCTTGTGAAAGTATTCAACCACACACCCCTCGTTTTTTACCTATGTTGTTACATTGCAACCTGTGTTTACCGTATATACCCATGTATAAGCCGACCCCCCTAATTTTGCCACAAAAAACTGGGAAAACGTATTGACTCGCGTATAAGCCTAGGGTGAAAAATGATTATGCCCCCATATGATGCTCCACAGATTATGCCCCCATATGCTGCACAGATTATGCCCCCATATGCTCCAGATTATGCCCCCATATGTTCCACAGATTATGCCCCCATATGCTGCACAATTATGCCCCCATATGCTGCACAATTATGCCCCCATATGTTCCACAGATTATGCCCCCATATGCTGCACAATTATGCCCCCGTATGATCCACAGATTATGCCCCCATATGCTCCAGATTATGCCCCCATATGTTCCACAGATTATACCCCCTTATGCTCCAGATTATGCCCCATATGTTCCACAGATTATGCCCCATATGCTCCAGATTATGCCCCATATGTTCCACAGATTATGCCCCATATGCTCCAGATTATGCCCCCATATGCTCCATATTATGTCCCCATATGCTCCAGATTATGCCCCATATGTTCCACAGATTATGCCCCCATATGCTCCATATTATGCCCCCATATGCTCCAGATTATGCCCCCATATGTTCCACAGATTATGCCCCCATATGCTCCAGATTATGCCCCATATGTTCCACAGATTATGCCCCCATATGCTCCATATTATGCCCCCATATGCTCCAGATTATGCCCCCATATGTTCCACAGATTATGCCCCATATGCTCCAGATTATGCCCCCATATGTTCCACAGATTATGCCCCCATATGCTGCACAATTATGCCCCATATGCTCCATAGTATAGTCCTCATATGCTGCAAAAAAAAATAAAAAAAATGACATACTCACCTCTCGTCGCTGGGGGCCAGGTGCTGGTGTCCTGAGCAGGCGGTGACACCGGCGCACTATGGGGGACAGATGCCGGTGTCACCGCTCGCTCAGGACCCCGGCACCTGAGATATTTACCTGTCCTCACTGCACGCTGCGTCCTCTTCCGGGTCCTCGGTAGTGAATGATCAGGCAGGGGGCGCGGCGTGCACTAACGACGTCATCGCGCCCTCTGCCTGATCATTCACAGCCAGTGGAGTCAGACGAGGGAGCAGCGGTGGAACGGGACAGGTGAATATCGCTATACTCACCCCTCCGCCGGCGCAGTCTCTGCAGCCTCTCCTCCCGGCGCTCTCCGCAGCGCTTCCTTCCTACAGCGGTCACGTGGTACCGCTGATTAAAGTCATGAATATGTGCATATTCATGACTTTTATGAGCGGTGCCATGTGACCGCTGCAGGAAGGAGCCGGAGATCGTGGGAGAAGCAGGGGGGCTGCAGAGACCGCGCCGGCGGAGGGGTGAGTATGATCCGACACCCCCGCTCCCCCTCCCCCGCCGACCCCCGTATATGACTCGCGTATAAGCCGAGAGGGGGACTTTCAGCCCTAAAAAATGGGCTGAAAATCTCGGCTTATACACGAGTATATACGGTAAATATTTTTGTAATCCGATTTGTGTGATGCATCAGCACTAAATAATCTAAGTTGGTGAAGTGAAGGGAGCAAAATATAGGCATAATTTAAATTTATGGGCTCAAATAACTTAAAATTGGCATGTGCATATGTATTCACCCCTTTTGTTAAGAAGCCCCGAAAATTTCTGGAGCAAGCAATTACTTTCATAAGTCACATGCTTAGTGAAAGGTAGTCCACCTGTGTGCAATCTAAGTGTCACATAGTCTGTCAGTATATACACACCTTTTCCGAAAGGCCACCAAGGCTGAAACACCATTAAGCAAGAGGCACTACTACCTAAACAACACCATGAAAACCAAGGTGATCTCCATGCATGTCAGGGGCAAAGTTGTTGAGAAGTACAAGTCATGTGTTATAAAAAAAATCCCAATTTCTGATGACCCCCGGAGCACCATCAAATCCATTATCATCAAATGGAAAGCACATGGTCCCACAACAAACCTGCCAAGAGAGGGCCGCCCACCAAAACTCTCAGCCCAGGCAAGGAGGGCATTAATCAGAGTGGTAGCACAGAGACCAAAGGAAACCCTGAAAGAGCTGCAGAGTTCCCAAGCAGAGACCGGAATATCTGTCCATACAACCACAATAAGGCTGGAGTCACACTGGTGACTAAATCGTACCACTAGAATGCAATGAAATATCGCATTGCAGTCGAACCAATATTAATCAATGGAGTAGCTCCCATCATCCGATTTTTTGTGGTCCGATTTAAACGTGCGAGTGCAATCGCAGCATGCCTCGATTGTCACCGATTGTGGGTCGACTATCGCCAATGCAAGTCTATGGGAGCGATGAAAAGTGGGATTACAAACGGACCGCACGTGTGAGTTGCGATTAAATCGCACAACTTTTCCAGGTGACAGGAAACTGGCTTTGAATTTCTCAGGAAGCCTTTACATGCTAATTAGCTAAGCACATCTTAAAAAAAAACAGGAAGAACGCCTACACGGAGTCCAGAAACATGGCATCTAGCCACATCAATGTGGAACTCCTCATTGTAATGGTGCAGGAGAGGCCTGAATTGTGGGACCAGCGCGATCCCAATTACAGCAATCGGACGCGCAAAGAGGCGGCATGGAAAACAATATGTGTGCACATTTTTCCGGACTATCACCAGAGATCCAGGGAGGACCAAGAGCGACTTAGTAAGTACCGCATGTAACTTTTTTTCAAAATGTTTTTAAAAATTTTTGAAGCAAATAATAATGTAGCCTTATGTGTTTAAATGCTATTTAAAAGCCAGCATTATCGACCTCTTACTATTTAGAAGTACACATTGATGTGTGTGTACGCAAACAATATCCATGTATATTTAAATATCATCGATGCTTCGGCATCTATTGACTACAACATTTTGTATTTATCTTCACCTCAGATGTAGTGTTTTGGTCATAAAATTCAAACTGATTGAGGCGTTTTGTAAAGGGCCAAGCATTTTTGTAAATGTATGTTAGAGCTTATAACATGGATACTTCTGGTTGTATGTTGATGTCTTTTAATATTGTAAATCACATCACACATGACCAGTATTTAAATGTTCAGTGTTGCCTATTTTTTATTTTTGGCTTAATAAATAGATATCAGTCCTAATAACCTTTATGCTATTCTTAAATTTGTAGTGACTGATGTGACAAGGCGATGGCGCAGTTGTCGGGACTGCTACCGGAGGGAGAGGCAGATTAGGGATCGGAGTGGGGCTTCAGCATCTAAGAAGAGGAAGTACCTCTATTTTGATAGACTGAACTTCCTTGAGCCAGTGTTGGATCTGCGACCGTAAGTGCATGTGTGTTGAAGCACTTTCATGGCAAAATTTCAATTTGTATTGATTTTAATTTGTATAATTTTTTTCATTCCTAGAACTGAGTCAAACCTAACTGAGAGGGAGACGGGGTCTGACTCAGAAGTGCTTATTGACCCCGTTGGTGATGGAGTACAGGAGGCAGGCCCTTCCTCAGCAGCATGTGGGTCCACCCAAGCAGCACCAACAACAGCTGCAGGAGCTGAGGATTCCCAAACACAGCATCATGAAAATGAGGACCTACCTCAGAGCAGCAGCCCTAATAGGCCTCAAGATGTCTCTCCTCCTCCTTCCCAACGCACAAGGCGAGGTAGGCGGCGACAAGAAGGAGTGGGTTCTGTGTCAAGGAGGCAGGTGGACCGAGGAGTTCTGGACTATTTGTCCAGTGTAGCTAAAGATGATGGTGAGGAGGGATTTTGCCGCAGTCTGGCCCCTTACCTCCGGGCTACTCAAATACAGCACAGACTGAGGATCAGAAGTGGACTGCAGATTGTGTTGGAAGCTGGATCAGCTCCTAATGATCCCACCAACCTACTAGATTATCTTCATAGATGGGTGGTTGGTCCTGAAAATTTAGTGAGGTTGTTAGCACCAAATCCAGCACAATCTGGTTCAGCCTCTGATCCTCCTCCTCATCCTCATCATCATCCTCCTCCTCCACCTCCTCCTTGTGTCCAACAAAACCCAACTCCTCCTCATCCTACTGCAGCTCATTCTTTCTATGGAGCTTCCCAGCTCCAAACCATGGGACAGAGTGGCCATGCACAATATGCCCACTCTAACATACCCAATGTTGTTGGATGGCCACAACATGGATATGTTAGACATGGGCATATTGGGGGTCACTCTGCTAGTGCTCAGTCATATCAATATGACTATGAGCATCAATTCCCTATGTACCCCTACCCACAAGGCATTCATGATACAGCCAGTAACCCAGCTGCTACTGTAGGATCTGCAGCAGCTGTTTCTCAAACACAGGTTGCAGATTGTGGAAGGCCGAATACACAACCTGCCCCTCCATCCTCACCAACACCACCACCAAGCTACCATCAATTGTAGCTGTAAGAATTGTTTTTTATTTTTTAAGTTATATATTTTTCTATTTTCAGATTAATAATGTTATACATATTTTTTTGTTCTGTTTGGACATGTTGGTCCTGTTTACCAAAAAATATATCAGCCTTTAAAAGGCTTCAAAAGAAAACACTAATGAGTAAAATTAGTGAACTTACATTGGTTGTCTGTGTTTATTGTTATATGTTATGTAGTGTCTTAAGTATGGGAAAGTATTATCCAAAAAAAGAGAGTCAACCATGAATTGAATAATCAAAAGGAACTTTATGTTATGATATCACATAAAACACACTACATACCTATGGCCTCATCTTGCCAAGGAATAGAACCACCAGGGGAAACAAAATAATTTGTCAATAATTCACGCACTTTCAGACCAGAAGGGGGACGACGAGGATGGATGACTGGTCTCATAGGCCTCGTCATATTATCAGACTGAAGGTCAGGCATGTCAGCTGATGAGCATTCATGCATTCTTGTAAAATTATGTAGTACCACACATGCTTGCACTACAAGATTTACATTTGATGCACTTAGCTGAATGGCTGATTGTAGGACTCGCCATTTGGCTGTAAGAATACCAAATGTGCACTCCACCAGGCGTCGTGCACGAGAAAGGCGATAATTAAAGATGCGTCTCTGATGGTTCAGATTGCGCCGAGGATATGGCCTCATAACATTACAACGAAGGCCTCATCTGCTACTACAACATATGGCACTGCATCCATATTGGAGTGTGGAAGTTGACATGGTGGTGGTAAGTCCAATTGGTTATTGCGTAGCCGCCGACCCATAATGGAAGAATTGAAGACTCTGGAGTCTCCAGTCCTTCCATAGGCCCCAATGTCTACAATTATGAAGCGGTAGTTACTGTCGACCAAGCCCAACAAAACTATAGAAAAATATTGCTTATAATTGTAGAATTGGGTCCCTGAGTTCGGCGGCTTAAGCACACGTATGTGCTTCCCTTCCAGGGCTCCAATACAGTGTGGAAAATGACTGTTTTGTTGAAATCCATGTGAAATCCTCAACCAATCTTCCATTTTGGGCTCTGGCATCACTTCTTTATTTAGTCTGGACCACATTTGTCCACAAGTAGAGCTGACTATTCCGGAAATGGTGGATTTTCCAATTAAAAACTCTAAATGCAGAGCAGCGTATGAGAGCCCAGTGGAAAGGAACCTGCAATACAGAAACAACAACAAACATGTACACATCAGACAAACAAAATATTAAAAAAACATTAAACAAATGTAAATAGTGGACATTTGTATACTCACACATTCTCTTAATGTTATGAGTTCATAACCATTAAGACTGCTACACACAAGCATATAGGGAAAATAATACAATTTCATAATGCCATGAGCTTCAGTATGTTAAGATGAACAAAGTAAGAAGAATGTGAAAGATGGTAAATTATGCAAAACATCATCAACATATCGTTGACACACATACCTTAATGTTAGAAGAAGCCTTTCCTCAGCACAAATTGAAGGACGCATCCTGGTGTTCTGAAAGGTGATTCCAGGGCGCAATATGTCCAGCAAAATATCAAAGGTGACAACACTCATGCGACAATAGGCAAAAAACTTGTCAGGATTCCTACGCAGTGTCGAATACAGGCGCTCAAAATGGCCTTTGCTGATCCTTCGCTTCACAAGGGGATGCACCCACATTCTTCTGCGGATTCTGTGAGAAACAACTACAGGGTATGGTTCCCCAAAAGTTCTGGATAGCAGCCAATAGTACAGCACACGCTCAGTTGTATTAAAACTTAGTCTGTCACTCATATTTTTAACTTAGCAGCAACACAACAGGAACCACTAAGAAGCAAAACACTCCACGGCAACGGTGGGAGGGTAATAACAGTCAAACCACGCTTAAATATGGGTCTGGCTCATTATTCAAATTATTTGCAGGCCTCAAAAACGTTAAATGTCCATTTTGCTATGATGCCACTAAAAATCGGTAGTCGGTGGGTAATCGGATGTGAAACGTAAGCGTACATGCTACAAAATCGCATCAACTACAAAAAATCGGATGCCAGTCGCATCAATGTTCATGAAATTTTTATCCGATTATTGACCGACTAAAACGGACCGATTTTTTAGACGTTGTGTGTGACTCCAGCCTAAGCCGTACACTCCATAAAGGTGGCCTTTATGTAAGAGTGGGCAGAAAAAAGCCTTTACTTACACACAAAAATTGTAAGGCTTGTTTTGAGTTTGCCAAAAGACATGTGGGAGACTCCCCAAATGTATGGAGGAAGGTGCTGTGGTCAGATGAGGCCAAAATTGAACTTTTTGGCCACTGAGGGGAATGCTATTTCTGTCGCCAAACCAACACAGCTCATCACCCCAAGAACACAGTGAAGCATGGTGGTGGAGGCAGCATCAAACTGTGGGGATGTTTTTCGTCGGCAGGGACAGGGACAATAGTCCAAGTCGACAGGAAGATTGATGGTGTGAAATACATGTATATTCTTGAGCAAACCTGTTTCAGTTTGTCAATGAATTAAGACTGCGATGGAGGTTCACCTTCCAACAAGACAATGACCCAAAACATACTGTTAAAGCAAAACTCAAGTGGTTTAAGGGGAAACGTATAACTGTTTTGAAGTGGCTTTGTCAAAGCCCAGACCTTAATCAATTGAGAATCTGTGGTCAGACTTGAAGATTGCTATTCACCAGAGGGAACCAACCATCTAACTTGAAGGAGCTGAAGCAGTTTTGCGTTGAGAAATGGGCAAAACTCCCATTGACAAGATGTGGAAAGCTCATAGAGACATATTGTCATGACTTTGTTGTCGGGTGACCCAGGACCAGGGGCTCCTTCCCTGTCCCTAATGCTAGGGGGCGCCCTAGCTCGCCCTGTTCTCCGGGTTACTTCTGAAGGTGAACATGCCGTGGCCATGTACCTTGCCTTATCTCCTGAATCTGCCCTCTGTCTGTACCTTCCCCCACCCAGGGAAGAGAGGAGTAGCAGTGCACCTTAGTACACCAACTGGACGAACAAGGTAACACAAACGAGCAGCTGAAAATACCAGGCATACTACCATATTTTTCGGACTATAAGACGCACCCAGGTTTTAGAGGTGGAAAATAGGGAAAAATATATTTGCAGCAAAAAATGTAAAATATTTAATAACATACTATTATATGTGGTGTTATATATATATAATAGTATGTTATTATGTTTAAAGCTACGGGTAGAAGATGGTGCTGCGGGACCAGTGTGGTGTCTGTAAAGTACTATGTGAAGACGCTGGAGGGTGAGTATAAGGCCGGGGTCACACATGCGAGAAATTTGCACAATTTTTGTGCAAATTTCTCGCATGAACACCCAGCACTGCCGCTGGCACTCAGACTGGAGCGTGCGGTTGCATAGAAATACATGCTGCATAGAAATACATGCAACCGCACGCTCCGGTCCGAGTGCTGGCGGCAGTGCTGGGTGTTCATGCGAGAGATTCGCACAAAAATCGTGCAAATTTCTCGCATGTGTGACCCCGGCCTATGAATGGTGGCATAGGGCTTATATTTAAAGCCACACTCCAGCACTGATAATACTGGAGTGCTGCTTTAAGATCCCATGGGAGAACTATAACTCTCAGCATGTCCTGCAGATCCTATGGCATGCTGGGAGTTATAGTCCACCACAGGAGTGGCAGAGTGATTTTTTATGTGCTGTAATTACTAACCTTTTAATTCTTTCTTGTACAGTGTGTCTGCAGGACCTGTGATGACATCATGTAGAGGCAGGGCTTTGTGTGGTCATGTGATGCTCCAGCCCGCCCTCTTCATGACCTTATCACAGGTCCTCCACAGGAGCATTCAGCATCGCATCAGCACAGCCCCTGTGCTGTCAGGTATGCAATGCCTCCTGCTACACTCTGCTCCTGCTGCCTCCTTCTACTTCAGACACAGATCTCCCCAGCTGCTGCATGAATCCTGCAGGCGCTGGGGAACCATATGGCTCTGTCATTTGCTGCTCCCCCCTCACTGCTCAGCTGATAGGTGGGCGGGGAAGCGGCTAATGAATATTCACTGCACTTAAGTATCGGGACCAGTGGTTTCCCCAGCGCTGGATTCCTGCAGCAGAGGGGATATTTTACTGCCTCCTGTGATCCCACTCCACCGCTGCCCCCCTCTCCACGTTACATTCCGACCATAAGACGCACCCACACTTTCCTCCCAAATTTGGAGGAAAAAAGTGCGTCTTATGGTCCGAAAAATACGGTAATATACACTCACATATAACAGAGGAATGAACCGGGAGTTGGAGGATGGGGTAAAACCAAAGTAGTAGAAGAAAGGGAATTATCACACTCACTAAACCAAGCAATAGTCACCGATAAATCCACCAAACACCTACACTTATAATCATTAACTACTATCCTCCCAGCCATGCAGCATAAGCTAGCTCTGACTGTGTTTCAGTCAGGATCCAGATTATATAAGGGATAGGAGTGCCTAACCGTGCTCAGTTGAGCTCTCAACATGACCAATTAACCCCTGTACTGTTGTGAATGGGTTTGAGATGAGTTCTGAGCAGAGGCTCCCTCTGGTGGTTACAAGCGGTACTAGTGAGGATTGGGAATCAGGTGTTACTGATTGGTCTTATTTAAGGGAATCATTTTCCCATCAGGGTTGCCGGTGATCAATTGTTCTGGTCTGAATCCTTCTTTCCAGTTTCCCTTGTAGCCTGCTGTGTCGTGTCTGCATCTCCTGCTATCAGATAAGACAATTTCTTATTTTGTGTTTTTGCTATATTTTTGCATTTTGTCCTGCACTTCTGTGGGGGCCTTCTGGGTCCCCTCCGGGGGCTTTTGCCCTCTCAGTTTAGTCCAGCCACTGTGTTTTGTAGTTTTGCTTTTTCCAGTTTTTTCAGTGGCTGCTGTTTTTGTTACACCAGAGAACTAATTTAGGTGGTAGAGGTCGTGTGATCTCAGGTGATTTTGAAATTAGTAGAGTTGGTGTTTTTCAGGGTTTTCTGGGATTGCAGTAAGTACCCTTCCTGTCCTTTTCTATTTAGATAGTTTGGGCCCCAGCGTTTGCTCATACTATTTTCTTTCTGTGTCAGTATTTCCTCTTGTCTAACTGGGCAGCACGGTGGGTCAGTGGATAGCACTACAGCCTTGCAGCGCTGGAGTCCTGGGTTCGAATCCCACCTAGGACAACATCTGCAAGGAGTTTGTATGTTCTCCCCGTGTTTGCGTGGGTTTCCTCCGGGTACTCCGGTTTCCTCCCACACTCCAAAAAACATACTGATAGGGAATCTAGATTGTGAGCCCCATCAGGGACAGCGATGATAATGTGTGCAAAACTGTAAAGCGCTGCGGAATCTGTTAGCGCTATATAAAAAAATAAAGAAAAAAAATAAAGAATTCTAACCGCCATTACATGTTTGGGGGCTTTCTATTATCTTTGGGGTTCTGCTCCGGGGCAGATAGCTTTCCTATTTCTATCTTTAGGTGTAGTTAGTTTCTCAGGCTGTGACGAGGCGTCTAGGACCATCGTAGGAACGCTCCACGGCTGCCTCTAGTTGTGGTGGTTAGTCAGGGTACTGCAATCCCATAGATTCCAACTGCTCTGGTGTATTTCCTTTTTTACCTGCACTCCTCAGCTACCGTAACATAACAGTATCACCGGCAACAAAAAAATTGTATGGTACTCACAGAAGGGAAAAAATATTTTGAAGGAAGAAAAGTTGTCAGAGATATTTTTCTGTTTGTTGCATTTTTTTTTTTTTTTTTTTTTTTTCCCTCTGTATCTCTGGGTGCTGGGGAGGATCTTTTCTCCCAATGGAGTTTGCACAGTTGTCTGGCCGTGTGGATCAGCTTGCCACTGAGGTTCAGAGTATTGCTGCATATCTTGCTAGGTTGCCTGTTGTGGAACCTAG
This sequence comes from Oophaga sylvatica, assembly GCA_033576555.1. Classification (NCBI taxonomy): domain Eukaryota; kingdom Metazoa; phylum Chordata; class Amphibia; order Anura; family Dendrobatidae; genus Oophaga; species Oophaga sylvatica. The sequence continues at coordinate 52,761 of JARQOD010001458.1, read as the reverse complement.
GATCCCCATGCCAGATTTGTTTTTAGGGGATCGAGCTAAGTTTCAGAATTTCAAAAATAATTGTAAATTGTTTCTTGCCTTAAAATCTAAGTCCTCAGGAAACGCAGCGCAGCAGGTTCAAATTGTCATCTCTCTCCTGCGCGGCGATCCTCAGGATTGGGCTTTTTCCCTGACACCTGGGGATCCTGTTTTGAGTGATGTTGATGCATTTTTTCAGGCTTTGGGGTTATTGTACGATGAGCCTAATGTCACTGATCAAGCTGAAAAAGCCTTGTTGGCATTAAATCAGGGGCTTGATGACGCTGAGTTATACTGTCAGAGATTCCGTAGGTGGGCAGTCCTGACCAAATGGAATGACGACGCTTTGGCGGCCCTTTTCCGGAAGGGTCTGTCGGATAATGTAAAGGATGTTATGGTGGGATTCCCTGTCCCCTCTGGTCTCAATGATTCTATGTCATTAGCGATTCAAATTGACAGACGTTTGCGTGAGCGGAGAAGTATGCGTGGAGTGGTGTTGCCTTGTGAGCCAGCTGCTGAGCCCATGCAGTGTGATGGAGTGGTGTCTGGGGCACAGCGTCATGAGTTTCGAAAGCGCAATGGGTTATGTTTCTACTGTGGTGATGCCTCTCATGCTATTTCAGTCTGCCCTAAGCGGGGAAGACGTTTTGCACGCTCAGTTGTCTTGGGTAGTGTTCAGACTAAGTTTTTATTAACTGTCACTCTGATATGCTCTCTGTCCTCATTTTCTGCTCAGGCTTTCGTTGATTCTGGAGCAGCTATTAACCTGATGGATTATGATTTTGCTAAACGTTGTGGATTTCCCTTGATACCCCTACAGAAGTCTATTCCCCTACTGGGGATCGATTCTACCCCTTTGGCTGAGAATAAACCCCAGTTTTCTACTCAGGTGATAATGAGGGTTGAACCTGATCACCAGGAGTGCTGCAAATTTTTGGTTCTATATAATCTGCATGACATTATCGTGCTGGGTTTCCCTTGGTTACAGTCTCATAATCCTGTTTTGGATTGGAAATCTGTGTCTGTAACCAGTTGGGGCTGCCAATGTGTTAATACCAACACTCCTGTTTTTTCTGCCTCCCCCCAGGCTGAGGATGTTCCTGACTTTTTGTTTGATTTTTCTGATGTGTTTAGCGAAAGTAAATCTGCATCCTTACCTCCCCATAGGAGCTATGACTGCGCTATTGAATTAATGCCAGGTAGTAAATTCCCTAAGGGTCGCCTTTTTAACTTGTCTGTACCTGAACATGACGCTATGCGGTCTTATATCAAGGAATCATTGGAGAAGGGTCATATCAGACCATCCTCTTCACCCTTAGGTGCCGGTTTTTTCTTTGTGGCCAAAAAAGATGGTTCATTAAGGCCGTGTATTGATTATCGTCTCTTGAACAATATTACTGTGAAATATCAATACCCGTTACCCTTGATTTCTGACCTGTTTTCCAGGGTGAAAAACGCTACTTGGTTTACCAAGCTTGACCTCAGGGGGGCGTATAACCTTATTCGCATTAAGCACGGGGATGAATGGAAGACGGCATTTAACACCCCTGAAGGGCATTTTGAGTACCTTGTGATGCCCTTTGGGCTCACTAATGCTCCTTCCGTCTTCCAGTCCTTCATGAATGACATTTTCAGGGATTTTGTGGACAAGTTTCTGATTGTTTATTTGGATGATATCTTGATTTTTTCTAATGACTGGGACTCTCATGTGAAACATGTTCGAACTGTATTCCAGATTTTGAGAGAGAATGCTCTGTATGTGAAGGGATCAAAGTGTCTTTTTGGCGTACAGAAGATCTCATTTCTGGGATTCATTTTGTCCCCATTTGTTATTGAAATGGACCCGGTCAAGGTTCAGGCCATCTGTGATTGGGTCCAACCTACTTCATTAAAGG
>JARQOD010001458.1:0-50748 GCA_033576555.1 Oophaga sylvatica | reverse complement strand
AATTTGCACAATTTTTGTGCAAATTTCTCGCATGAACACCCAGCACTGCCGCTGGCACTCAGACTGGAGCGTGCGGTGCATAGAAATACATGCTGCATAGAAATACATGCAACCGCACGCTCCGGTCCGAGTGCTGGCGGCAGTGCTGGGTGTTCATGCGAGAGATTCGCACAAAAATCGTGCAAATTTCTCGCATGTGTGACCCCGGCCTATGAATGGTGGCATAGGGCTTATATTTAAAGCCACACTCCAGCACTGATAATACTGGAGTGCTGCTTTAAGATCCCATGGGAGAACTATAACTCTCAGCATGTCCTGCAGATCCTATGGCATGCTGGGAGTTATAGTCCACCACAGGAGTGGCAGAGTGATTTTTTATGTGCTGTAATTACTAACCTTTTAATTCTTTCTTGTACAGTGTGTCTGCAGGACCTGTGATGACATCATGTAGAGGCAGGGCTTTGTGTGGTCATGTGATGCTCCAGCCCGCCCTCTTCATGACCTTATCACAGGTCCTCCACAGGAGCATTCAGCATCGCATCAGCACAGCCCCTGTGCTGTCAGGTATGCAATGCCTCCTGCTACACTCTGCTCCTGCTGCCTCCTTCTACTTCAGACACAGATCTCCCCAGCTGCTGCATGAATCCTGCAGGCGCTGGGGAACCATATGGCTCTGTCATTTGCTGCTCCCCCCTCACTGCTCAGCTGATAGGTGGGCGGGGAAGCGGCTAATGAATATTCACTGCACTTAAGTATCGGGACCAGTGGTTTCCCCAGCGCTGGATTCCTGCAGCAGAGGGGATATTTTACTGCCTCCTGTGATCCCACTCCACCGCTGCCCCCCTCTCCACGTTACATTCCGACCATAAGACGCACCCACACTTTCCTCCCAAATTTGGAGGAAAAAAGTGCGTCTTATGGTCCGAAAAATACGGTAATATACACTCACATATAACAGAGGAATGAACCGGGAGTTGGAGGATGGGGTAAAACCAAAGTAGTAGAAGAAAGGGAATTATCACACTCACTAAACCAAGCAATAGTCACCGATAAATCCACCAAACACCTACACTTATAATCATTAACTACTATCCTCCCAGCCATGCAGCATAAGCTAGCTCTGACTGTGTTTCAGTCAGGATCCAGATTATATAAGGGATAGGAGTGCCTAACCGTGCTCAGTTGAGCTCTCAACATGACCAATTAACCCCTGTACTGTTGTGAATGGGTTTGAGATGAGTTCTGAGCAGAGGCTCCCTCTGGTGGTTACAAGCGGTACTAGTGAGGATTGGGAATCAGGTGTTACTGATTGGTCTTATTTAAGGGAATCATTTTCCCATCAGGGTTGCCGGTGATCAATTGTTCTGGTCTGAATCCTTCTTTCCAGTTTCCCTTGTAGCCTGCTGTGTCGTGTCTGCATCTCCTGCTATCAGATAAGACAATTTCTTATTTTGTGTTTTTGCTATATTTTTGCATTTTGTCCTGCACTTCTGTGGGGGCCTTCTGGGTCCCCTCCGGGGGCTTTTGCCCTCTCAGTTTAGTCCAGCCACTGTGTTTTGTAGTTTTGCTTTTTCCAGTTTTTTCAGTGGCTGCTGTTTTTGTTACACCAGAGAACTAATTTAGGTGGTAGAGGTCGTGTGATCTCAGGTGATTTTGAAATTAGTAGAGTTGGTGTTTTTCAGGGTTTTCTGGGATTGCAGTAAGTACCCTTCCTGTCCTTTTCTATTTAGATAGTTTGGGCCCCAGCGTTTGCTCATACTATTTTCTTTCTGTGTCAGTATTTCCTCTTGTCTAACTGGGCAGCACGGTGGGTCAGTGGATAGCACTACAGCCTTGCAGCGCTGGAGTCCTGGGTTCGAATCCCACCTAGGACAACATCTGCAAGGAGTTTGTATGTTCTCCCCGTGTTTGCGTGGGTTTCCTCCGGGTACTCCGGTTTCCTCCCACACTCCAAAAAACATACTGATAGGGAATCTAGATTGTGAGCCCCATCAGGGACAGCGATGATAATGTGTGCAAAACTGTAAAGCGCTGCGGAATCTGTTAGCGCTATATAAAAAAAATAAAGAAAAAAAATAAAGAAGTCTAACCGCCATTACATGTTTGGGGGCTTTCTATTATCTTTGGGGTTCTGCTCCGGGGCAGATAGCTTTCCTATTTCTATCTTTAGGTGTAGTTAGTTTCTCAGGCTGTGACGAGGCGTCTAGGACCATCGTAGGAACGCTCCACGGCTGCCTCTAGTTGTGGTGGTTAGTCAGGGTACTGCAATCCCATAGATTCCAACTGCTCTGGTGTATTTCCTTTTTTACCTGCACTCCTCAGCTACCGTAACATAACAGTATCACCGGCAACAAAAAAATTGTATGGTACTCACAGAAGGGAAAAAATATTTTGAAGGAAGAAAAGTTGTCAGAGATATTTTTCTGTTTGTTGCATTTTTTTTTTTTTTTTTTTTTTTCCCTCTGTATCTCTGGGTGCTGGGGAGGATCTTTTCTCCCAATGGAGTTTGCACAGTTGTCTGGCCGTGTGGATCAGCTTGCCACTGAGGTTCAGAGTATTGCTGCATATCTTGCTAGGTTGCCTGTTGTGGAACCTAGGATCCCCATGCCAGATTTGTTTTTAGGGGATCGAGCTAAGTTTCAGAATTTCAAAAATAATTGTAAATTGTTTCTTGCCTTAAAATCTAAGTCCTCAGGAAACGCAGCGCAGCAGGTTCAAATTGTCATCTCTCTCCTGCGCGGCGATCCTCAGGATTGGGCTTTTTCCCTGACACCTGGGGATCCTGTTTTGAGTGATGTTGATGCATTTTTTCAGGCTTTGGGGTTATTGTACGATGAGCCTAATGTCACTGATCAAGCTGAAAAAGCCTTGTTGGCATTAAATCAGGGGCTTGATGACGCTGAGTTATACTGTCAGAGATTCCGTAGGTGGGCAGTCCTGACCAAATGGAATGACGACGCTTTGGCGGCCCTTTTCCGGAAGGGTCTGTCGGATAATGTAAAGGATGTTATGGTGGGATTCCCTGTCCCCTCTGGTCTCAATGATTCTATGTCATTAGCGATTCAAATTGACAGACGTTTGCGTGAGCGGAGAGAGTATGCGTGGAGTGGTGTTGCCTTGTGAGCCAGCTGCTGAGCCCATGCAGTGTGATGGAGTGGTGTCTGGGGCACAGCGTCATGAGTTTCGAAAGCGCAATGGGTTATGTTTCTACTGTGGTGATGCCTCTCATGCTATTTCAGTCTGCCCTAAGCGGGGAAGACGTTTTGCACGCTCAGTTGTCTTGGGTAGTGTTCAGACTAAGTTTTTATTAACTGTCACTCTGATATGCTCTCTGTCCTCATTTTCTGCTCAGGCTTTCGTTGATTCTGGAGCAGCTATTAACCTGATGGATTATGATTTTGCTAAACGTTGTGGATTTCCCTTGATACCCCTACAGAAGTCTATTCCCCTACTGGGGATCGATTCTACCCCTTTGGCTGAGAATAAACCCCAGTTTTCTACTCAGGTGATAATGAGGGTTGAACCTGATCACCAGGAGTGCTGCAAATTTTTGGTTCTATATAATCTGCATGACATTATCGTGCTGGGTTTCCCTTGGTTACAGTCTCATAATCCTGTTTTGGATTGGAAATCTGTGTCTGTAACCAGTTGGGGCTGCCAATGTGTTAATACCAACACTCCTGTTTTTTCTGCCTCCCCCCAGGCTGAGGATGTTCCTGACTTTTTGTTTGATTTTTCTGATGTGTTTAGCGAAAGTAACTCTGCATCCTTACCTCCCCATAGGAGCTATGACTGCGCTATTGAATTAATGCCAGGTAGTAAATTCCCTAAGGGTCGCCTTTTTAACTTGTCTGTACCTGAACATGACGCTATGCGGTCTTATATCAAGGAATCATTGGAGAAGGGTCATATCAGACCATCCTCTTCACCCTTAGGTGCCGGTTTTTTCTTTGTGGCCAAAAAAGATGGTTCATTAAGGCCGTGTATTGATTATCGTCTCTTGAACAATATTACTGTGAAATATCAATACCCGTTACCCTTGATTTCTGACCTGTTTTCCAGGGTGAAAAACGCTACTTGGTTTACCAAGCTTGACCTCAGGGGGGCGTATAACCTTATTCGCATTAAGCACGGGGATGAATGGAAGACGGCATTTAACACCCCTGAAGGGCATTTTGAGTACCTTGTGATGCCCTTTGGGCTCACTAATGCTCCTTCCGTCTTCCAGTCCTTCATGAATGACATTTTCAGGGATTTTGTGGACAAGTTTCTGATTGTTTATTTGGATGATATCTTGATTTTTTCTAATGACTGGGACTCTCATGTGAAACATGTTCGAACTGTATTCCAGATTTTGAGAGAGAATGCTCTGTATGTGAAGGGATCAAAGTGTCTTTTTGGCGTACAGAAGATCTCATTTCTGGGATTCATTTTGTCCCATTTGTTATTGAAATGGACCCGGTCAAGGTTCAGGCCATCTGTGATTGGGTCCAACCTACTTCATTAAAGGCTCTTCAGAGATTTTTGGGTTTTGCCAATTTTTATCGTAAATTTATTGGTAATTTCTCTGTTATTGTTAAACCATTAACTGATTTGACCAGAAAGGGTTCTGATGTGGTGAATTGGCCTCCTGAGGCAGTCTCTGCGTTTCAGGAACTTAAGCAGAGATTCACTTCTGCTCCTGTTCTACGGCAGCCTGATGTTTCTCTGCCATTTCAGGTGGAGGTTGATGCCTCTGAAATTGGGGCAGGTGCCGTTTTGTCCCAAAAAGATCCAGAGACCTCTAAAAGTAACCCTTGTGCCTTTTTCTCTCGAAAATTTTCTCCTACTGAACGTAATTATGACGTGGGTAATCGGGAGTTATTGGCCATGAAGTGGGCTTTTGAAGAGTGGAGACATTGGCTGGAGGGAGCCAAACATCAGGTGGTGGTCCTTACGGACCATAAGAATCTGGTCTATCTGGAATCTGCCAAGCGACTCAATCCTAGACAGGCCAGGTGGGCCTTGTTTTTCACACGTTTTAATTTTGTGGTTTCCTTTCTTCCTGGCACTAAGAATGTTAAGGCGGATGCCCTCTCGAGGAGTTTCCTTGCGGACTCTCCTGAGCTATCTGATCCCTCTGTTATTTTGAAGGAGGGTGTAGTTCTTTCCGCCATCTCGCCCAATTTGAGACTTGCTCTGGAGGGGTGTCAGGAGGATAGGCCCGAGCGCTGCCCTGTTGGAAAATTGTTTGTCCCGGACCAATGGAAAAAGAGTGTGATGTCTGAGATTCATTGTTCCGCATTGGCTGGGCATCCCGGAATTTTTGGTACCAGAGACTTGGTTAGTCGGTCCTTTTGGTGGCCTACCTTGTCTCGCGATGTCAGGGAATTTGTGCAGTCCTGCGGGACTTGCTCTCGCTCCAAGCCTTGCTCTCGCTCTAGTGGTTTGTTGATGCCATTGCCTGTGCCCAAGAGACCATGGACCCATATCTCTATGGATTTCATTTCCGATCTTCCTGTTTCTCAGAGAATGACCACCATCTGGGTAATTTGTGATAGGTTTTCCAAAATGATACATCTTGTGCCATTACCTAAGTTGCCTTCCTCCTCTGAATTGGTGCCGTTGTTCCTTCAGCACGTGGTTCGTTTACACGGCATTCCTGAGAACATTGTGTCTGACAGAGGAGTCCAGTTTGTTTCCAGATTTTGGAGGACTTTTTGTTCTAAACTGGGTGTTCAATTGTCTTTCTCCTCGGCATTTCATCCTCAGACCAATGGTCAAACTGAGAGAACAAACCAGACATTGGAGACTTATCTAAGATGCTTTGTGTCTGCTGATCAGGATGACTGGGTCTCTTTTTTGCCTTTGGCTGAGTTTGCTCTTAATAATAGGGCTAGCTCTGCCACTTTGATGTCTCCGTTTTTCTGTAATTCTGGGTTTCACCCTCGATTTTCTTCAGGACAGACGGAGGCTTCTGTCTGTCCAGGTGTTGACTCTGTTGTTGAGCGTATGCAGCAGATTTGGGACCAGGTAGTGGAGAGGTTGTCCCTCTCTCAGGAGAAGGCCCAGCGGTTTGCTAACCGGCATAGGACTGATGGTCCTCGGTTTAAAGTGGGGGACTTGGTCTGGTTGTCCTCAAAGAATATTCCTATGAGAGTAGCATCTCCTAAATTTAAGCCTAGGTTCATTGGACCTTATAAGATCATGGAGATTATTAATCCTGTTTCTTTTCGTTTGCTTCTTCCAGGGACATTTAAGATCCATAACGTGTTCCACAAGTCCTTGTTGAAGAGGTTTGTTGAGCCAGTGGTTCCTGCTGCTGTGCCTCCTGACCCTGTTTTGGTTGAGGGCAATCTGGAGTATGTGGTTGAGAAAATATTGGATTCTCGTTTTTCTAGACAAAGACTCCAGTATTTGGTTAAATGGAGAGGTTATGGTCAGGAAGATAATTCTTGGGTGTTTGCTTCGGACATCCATGCTAGGAGACTTATCCGTGCGTATCATAGAACTCATCCTGACCGACCTGGTTGCTCAAATGAGGGTTCGGTGACCCCTCTCAAGGGGGGGGTACTGTTGTGAATGGGTTTGAGATGAGTTCTGAGCAGAGGCTCCCTCTGGTGGTTACAAGCGGTACTAGTGAGGATTGGGAATCAGGTGTTACTGATTGGTCTTATTTAAGGGAATCATTTTCCCATCAGGGTTGCCGGTGATCAATTGTTCTGGTCTGAATCCTTCTTTCCAGTTTCCCTTGTAGCCTGCTGTGTCGTGTCTGCATCTCCTGCTATCAGATAAGACAATTTCTTATTTTGTGTTTTTGCTATATTTTTGCATTTTGTCCTGCACTTCTGTGGGGGCCTTCTGGGTCCCCTCCGGGGGCTTTTGCCCTCTCAGTTTAGTCCAGCCACTGTGTTTTGTAGTTTTGCTTTTTCCAGTTTTTTCAGTGGCTGCTGTTTTTGTTACACCAGAGAACTAATTTAGGTGGTAGAGGTCGTGTGATCTCAGGTGATTTTGAAATTAGTAGAGTTGGTGTTTTTCAGGGTTTTCTGGGATTGCAGTAAGTACCCTTCCTGTCCTTTTCTATTTAGATAGTTTGGGCCCCAGCGTTTGCTCATACTATTTTCTTTCTGTGTCAGTATTTCCTCTTGTCTAACCGCCATTACATGTTTGGGGGCTTTCTATTATCTTTGGGGTTCTGCTCCGGGGCAGATAGCTTTCCTATTTCTATCTTTAGGTGTAGTTAGTTTCTCAGGCTGTGACGAGGCGTCTAGGACCATCGTAGGAACGCTCCACGGCTGCCTCTAGTTGTGGTGGTTAGTCAGGGTACTGCAATCCCATAGATTCCAACTGCTCTGGTGTATTTCCTTTTTTACCTGCACTCCTCAGCTACCGTAACATAACACTGTACTGCCAAAACATTTATACCATTTAAAAAGGTGAAGTGCTTCTATTCAGCACAGGAGTAGGAGCAATCAGACACTGCGGTCTTCTGGCTCCTCTCTGTTGTGGAAACTCCATGATACTTATCCAAAGCGACTTGTAATTGCTGCAAAAGGAGGCTCTACAAAGTACTGACTTTATGGGGGATGAATAGTTATGCACACATAATTTTTCAGTTATTTTGTCTTATTTGTTTGCTTCACAATAAAAAGAAAAACAAATGTTCATAGTTGTAGGCATGTCCTTTACATACTGATGCAAACCTGAAAGAACCCAGTGAAATTCCAGGTTGTGAGGTAGGAAAACACAAATAATGTAAATGGGTGAATATTTTTGCAAGCCACTATACCTCCAATTAGAAATGTATTATAGTTATTCTAATTTCTCTGTACTGCTTACCCCATGTGCAGGGCATTACAGTAGCTTAGATATCCATGGTTATGGCCACTCATATAGTGACAGTTAATTAGCTGTTAGTTGTCGTAATCATGCATACCTAAGCTACTGCAATGCCCTGCACATGGGGTAAGTGATATAGTTTATCATAAGCCCTATACTACATTTGTAATTGGAAGCATTTGCTATTTTTTTATACCTACTACTGTACATATTTAACCCCTATCTGACGTAATATTCCGTCCATGTGACCTGGGCCAATTTGACCATGGACGGAATATTACGTCATGTCGATCAGGCGCGCTCACGGGGTGTGTGCGGCCGATCGCAGCCGGGTGTCAGCTGATTCTGACAGCTGACACCCGGCACTCACAGACCGCTCTCGGCACTTTAAGCTCTGAAATGGTGCAATAGAGCAAGATGGAAACTCTGTTTAGTCTTATTTCCAATAAAGGACTTTTTTCTGGCTGTGTATTTACCATACAACTATAGGATTAGTAATGGATAGGTGTCTTACAGACGCCTCTCCATTACTAAGCTGGGGGCTTGATGTCACCTGACAATATAAAGGTGACATCAACCCTACAAATATTACCCCACTTGCCACCGCTACAGGGCAAGTGGGAAGAGCCGTGCAAAGCGCCAGAATTGTTGCATCTAATAGATGTGCCTTTTCTGGGCTCCTGCGGGGTGCTATTTTTAGGCTGGGGGGTCAATATCCATGGCCCCTTACCAGCCTGAGAATACCAGCTCCCCCGCTGTGAGCTTTAGCAAGGCTGGTTGTCAAAAATAGGGGAGGATGCCACGCGTTTTTTTTAAATTATTTAAATAATCTAAAAAAAACAGCATGAAGATAAACAGCTGAGGATTGCAGCCCCCAGCTGTGAGTTTTGCCTTGCTGGTTATATAAAATACTGGAAACCACGCTGGTTTTTTTTCATATATAGCACTGGCGGCTGATGAATACTGCTGTCACTGTTATTAGCAGCAGCAGGGGTAGGCTGATGGGAGTCATAGTCCCATCAGCTGCCGCCTGCTGTCTCTTTTATCACTTAACCCCTTCCCGACCCATGATGCCTACGTTGGCGTCATGAAAACCTGTGCCATCCCGACCCATGACTCCAACGTAGGCGTCATGCTATAAATCATGTTCCTGCGGGTCGGGTGACCGGGGTCACTGAAAGGTCACCCGACCCGCAGGCACAGGATCCTTAGTGCATCACCACAGGGGGGTTGGCTTAACCCCCACGTGGCTACGATCGCTCTGATTGGCTGTTAAAAGTGAAACAGCCAATCTGAGCGATTTGTAATATTTCACCAATGAAACTGGTGAAATATTACAATCCAGCCATGGCCGATGCTGCAATAGCATCGGCCATGGCTGGAGACCGCGATCTGACCCCCCCACATTGAGTCACGGCGGTGATCGGCCGCCGCCACCGAAAGATGGCGGTGATCGGTCACCGCCGTCACTATCTGCTCCCCTGCTCCTGCGATCCGCTGTCCCCACCTTCCGATCCCCCCTCACCTTCCGACCCCCCCTACTCACCTCTCCCGGTCCACCGATGTCCCTGGATCCGTCCCGGCGGCTGCTGATCCGCGGCGGATATTGCTGCTGATCCGCGGCGGATTTTGCTGCTGATCCGCGGCGGATTTTTCTGCTGATCCGCGGCGGATTTTGCTGCTGATCCGCGGCGGATTTTGCTGCGGATCCGCGGCGGATTTTGCTGCTGATCCGCGCGGATTTTGCTGCTGATCCGCGGCGGATTTTGCTGCTGATCCGAGGCGGATTTTGCTGCTGATCCGCGGCGGATTTTGCTGCTGATCCGCGGCGGATATTGCTGCTGATCCGCGGCGGATTTTGCTGCTGATCCGCGGCGGATTTTGCTGCGGATCCGCAGCGGATTTGGCGCTGCGGATCCACAGCAGATCCAGAAACCATGAACAGTACAATGCAAATAAATGGTTAAAAGAAACGCTGTGCACATGCGGATTTGCTGCGGTTTTAAATCCGCAGCATGTCAATTCTTTGTGCGGATTCCGCAGCGGTTTTACACCTATTCCATTATATAACGTGGTGTAACGCAGTCCGTTAACGCTACCATTCACCCCATTTGTGTGCGCATCGCAACGCATGCCGTAAAGCGGCATGCGTTCGCGACGTGCCGTCATTCAGTGACGGAGCCTCGGACACTGGCTGCAGCGTCTGGGCTCCGTCACCACTAGCACAGATGAATCATCTGCTGATTCATCTGCGCTAGCGGGTATAGCATAACGCGATCGCATTATGCTATACCGTTACCAGCCGGTCAACGCTACGTGTTGAACGGGCTGGTAAAACGCAATATGAACCCAGCCTTAGGGTTAGAACTAGGGTTAGGGTTAGCATTAGGGTTAAGGTTTGAATTAGGGTTAGGGTTGGAATTTGGGTTAGGGTTGGAATTTGGGTTAGGGTTGGAATTAGGGTTAGGGTTGGAATTAGGCTTAGGCTTGTGGTTAGGTTTATGGTTAGAGTTGGGATTAGGGTTAGGGGTGTGTTGGGGTTAGGGTTATGGCTAGGGTTTGTATTAGGGTTAAGTGTGTGTAGGGGTTAGGGTTGGGGTTAGGGGTGTGTTGGGTTAGGTTGGAGTTAGAATTGAGGGGTTTCCACTATTTAGGCACATCAGGGGGTCTCCATATGCGACATGGCGCCACCATTGATTCCTGCAAATTTTGCGTTCAAAAAGTCAAACAGTGCTCCCTTTATTCCAAGCCCCGACGTATGCCAAAACAGTGGTTTATCCCCACATATGGGGTATCAGCGTACTCGGGAAAAATTGCACAACAACTTTGGGGGTTCTAATTTCTCCTGTTAATATTGGGAAAAAAAATTGGGGACTAAAAAATTATTTTTGTGGAAAAAAAATTATATTTTCACGGCTCTGCGTATAAACTTCTGTGAAGGACTTGGAGATTCAAAGTGCTTACCACACAACTATAGGAGTTCCTTGGGGGATCTAGTTTCCAAAATGGGGTCACTTGTGGGGAGTTTCTACTGTTTAGGCACATCAGGGACTCTGCAAACGTAACATGACGCCCGAAGACCATTCCATCAAGTGGGCATTTCAAAACGTCACTACTTCCCATCCGAGCCCCGACGTGTGCCCATACAGTAGTTTTCTCCCACATATGGGATATCAGCATACTCAGGACAAATTGGACAACAACTTTTGGGGTCTAATTTCTCATGTTACCCTTGGGAAAATAAAAAAATTGGGGACTAAAAGATCCTGATTGTGGAAAAAATATGATTTTTTTATTTTCATGCCCGGGCGTTATAAACTTCTGTGTAGCCCTTGGGGGTTCAAAGTGCTCACCACACATCTAGATAAGTTCTTTGCGGGGTCTAGTTTCCAAAATGGGGTCACTTGTGGGGAGTTTCTACTGTTTAGGCACATCAGGGGCTCTGCAAACGTAACAAGATGCCCGCAGACCATTCCATCAAGTCGGCATTTCAAAGCATCACTACATCCCTTCCGAGCCCTGACGTGTGCCCAAACAGTGGTTCCCCCCCACATATGGGGTACTAGCATACTCAGGACAAACTGGACAACAACTTTTGGGGTCCAATTTCTCCTGTAACCATTGTGAAAATAAAAAATAGTGGGCTAAAAAATCATTTTTTGAGAAAAAAAAATGATTTTTTATTTTCACGGCTCTGCGTTATAAACTTCTGTGAAGCACCTGGGGGTTCAAAGTGCTCACTATGCATCTAGATAAGTTCCTTAGGGCGTCTAGTTTACAAAATGGGGTCACTTGTGGGGGAGCTCCAATGTTTAGGCACACAGGAACTCTCCAAATGCGACATGGCAACAGCTAAATATTGATTACTTAAACCAAAACCATGGGTAACATAAGTAAACATTGTTTCACAATGGAAACAAGGCAACTCCCTGCATAATGAGATATAACGAGGAAAAGGAGCATCAAGCCAAAACAAGAATAGAATATAAAAAATAACAACTTTATTGAAAAACACACATGAATACATCAATAAAAACCGTTCACAAGTGTGGATATACGTATATAAAGATAGGAGTAGATGGTGATAGAGCAGATGACGTACCTACAGCACACAAATATTAGCCAGCTATGCTCAAAGGTCAGCAAGGCTGCCACCATAAGAAAGGACACAGTATATATAAAACAAGTGTAAATTTGTGCCCCAAAAAAAAGGAGATATAGTCTCAAATAATTAGAAGATCAGATGGTGACAGGTTAAGCGGCAGTACCCATAATAACATATCCCTAGTGGGAACGTTGACTGCCCCCCGAGGAAGCTAGAGAAAAGCGAAACGTGCGTCGGGGCACGTTCCTTATCCTGCACATCTCCCCAACATGGGTAAGCACGGCTACATTCAATGCTCTAGTTAGTTTGGCACTCATCAAGAGAGGTTGACTCTATATTTGCTACTTTACCCGCTGTCTCTATTTCACGTTCCCACTAGGGATATGTTATTATGGGTACTGCCGCTTAACCTGTCACCATCTGATCTTCTAATTATTTGAGACTATATCTCCTTTTTTTTGGGGCACAAATTTACACTTGTTTTATATATACTGTGTCCTTTCTTATGGTGGCAGCCTTGCTGACCTTTGAGCATAGCTGGCTAATATTTGTGTGCTGTAGGTACGTCATCTGCTCTATCACCATCTACTCCTATCTTTATATACGTATATCCACACTTGTGAACGGTTTTTATTGATGTATTCATGTGTGTTTTTCAATAAAGTTGTTATTTTTTATATTCTATTCTTGTTTTGGCAACAGCTAAATATTCCAGCATATTTTCCATTCAAAAAGTCAAATGGCGCTCCTTCCCTTCTGAGCCCTGCCGTGCGCCCAAACAGTGGTTTATGACCACATATGAGGTATCTGTGTACTCAGGAGAAATTGCCCAACAAATTTTAGGATCCAATTTATACTGTTGCCCATGTGAAAATGAAAAAACTGAGGCTAAAAGAAAATTTTTGTGAAAAAAAAGTACTTTCTTTTTTTTACGGATCAATTTGTGAAGCACCTGGGGGTTCAAAGTGCTCACTATGCATCTAGATTAGTTCCTTAGGGGGTCTAGTTTCCAAAATGGGGTCACTTGTGGGGGAGCTCCAATGTTTAGGCACACAGGGACTCTCCAAATGCGACATGGCAACCGCTAAATATTCCAGCATATTTTCCATTCAAAAAGTCAAATGGCGCTCCTTCCCTTCTGAGCCCTGCCGTGCTCCCAAACAGTGGTTTATGACCACATATGAGGTATCTGTGTACTCAGGAGAAATTGCCCAACAAATTTTAGGATCCAATTTATACTGTTGCCATGTGAAAATGAAAAAACTGAGGCTAAAAGAAAATTTTTGTGAAAAAAAGTACTTTCTTTTTTTTACAGATCAATTTGTGAAGCACCTGGGGGTTCAAAGTGATCACTATGCATCTAGATAAGTTCCTTAGGGGGTCTAGTTTCCAAAATGGGGTCACTTGTGGGGGAGCTCCAATGTTTAGGCACACAGGGACTCTCCAAATGCGACATGGCAACCGCTAAATATTCCAGCATATTTTCCATTCAAAAAGTCAAATGGCGCTCCTTCCCTTCTGAGCCCTGCCGTGCGCCCAAACAGTGGTTTATGACCACATATGAGGTATCTGTGTACTCAGGAGAAATTGCCCAACAAATTTTAGGATAAAATTTATACTGTTGCCCATGTGAAAATGTAAAAACTGAGGCTAAAAGAAAATTTTTGTGAAAAAAAAGTACTTTCTTTTTTTACAGATCAATTTGTGAAGCACCTGGGGGTTCAAGTGATCACTATGCATCTAGATAAGTTCCTTAGGGGTCTAGTTTCCAAAATGGGGTCACTTGTGGGGGAGCTCCAATGTTTAGGCACACAGGGACTCTCCAAATGCAACATGGCAACCGCTAAATATTCCAGCATATTTTCCATTCAAAAAGTCAAATGGCGCTCCTTCCCTTCTGAGCCCTGCCGTGCGCCCATACAGTGGTTTATGACCATATATGAGGTATCTGTGTACTCAGGAGAAATTGCCCAACAAATTTTAGGATCCATTTTATCCTGTTGCCCATGTAAAAATGAAAAAATTGATGCTAAAAGAAAATTTTTGTTGGAAAAATTAAAATGTCCATTTTTTCCTTCCACGTTGCTTTAGTTCCTGTGAAGCACCTGAAGGGTTAATAATCTTCTTGAAAGTAGTTTTGAGTAGCTTGAGGGGTGCAGTTTTTATAAAGGTGTCACTTTTGGGTATTTTCTGCCATATAGACCCATCAAAGTGACTTCAAATGTGAGGTGGTCCCTAAAAAAAATGGTTTTGTAAATTTTGCTGTAAAAATGAGAAATCGCTGGTCAACTTTTAACCCTTATAACTTCCTAACAAAAAAAAAATGTTGTTCCCAAAATTGTGCTGATGTAAAGTAGACATGTGGGAAATGTTATTTATTAACTATTTTGTGTCACATAACTCTCTGGTTTAACAGAATAAAAATTAAAAATTTGAAAATTACAAAATGTTCAAAATTTTCGCCAAATTTCCATTTTTTTCACAAATAAACGCAAAAATTATCGACCTAAATTTACCACTAACATGAAGCCCAATATGTCACGAAAAAACAGTCTCAGAATCGCTAGGATCCGTTGAAGCGTTCCTGAGTTATTACCTCATAAAGGGACACTGGTCAGAATTGCAAAAAATGTCAAGGTCTTTAAGGTCAAAATAGGCTGGGTCATGAAGGGGTTAAATGTATCTAATCATTCTCCCCTGCTCTCCCCCATCGCCGGCAGAGCAGGGGAGAATGATGAGAGCCATGTTCACCCGGCTGTTATGTTTCGGTAGCTGAGGAGAAATAGCAAAAATAGCCAATGTAGCAATACACCAGAGAGGTTGGAACTACTGGGTTGCACAACCCTAAACTAACCGCAACACTAGAAGTAGCCGTGGAGCGTACCTACGGTGATCCTAGACGCCTCGTCACAGCCGGAGAGATAGCTACACCTAAAGACAGAAAGATGAAAGCTAACTGCCCCGTAGTAGAACCCCCAAAGAAATAGGATGCCCCCAAACATGTAATGGCGGTTAGTCAAGAAGAAAATACGGACACAGACAGAAAATAAAATGAGCAAACGCTGGGGCCCAATTCTGTCTAGATAGAAAAGTATAGGAAAGAAATCTGAAAGAAATACCAACACTTCTGATTAACAAAAAACCTGAGATCACAAGATCTCTACCACCTAAATCAGATCTCTGGTGTAACACACAGCAATTCAGCAAATAAAAAGTGACCCAGGAACAGAGAAAAAGTGCAAACACAAACTGAGCACAATTGCAGAGCCAGGCCCCAAAAGGGGACCAGGCTGAAGTCCACTGCAAGGTAGCAAACCAGCAAGGAAAATCCAACCAGAGGAAAAAAAACAGCAAATCACTTATCTGAATGATAGCAGGAATGCAAGCTGAGCTCCAACCAAGACCTGGAAGAGCAATTGATTACCAGCAAGGCTGATGGGAATTCAGGTCACTTATATCAGACCATTCGGACCCAGCTGAAAGCCATTCAGCAATTGGTTCATTACCCTCAGCAACCACCGGAGGGAGCCCCAGCTCCGAAGTCGCCTCAAACATACTCACAACAGTACCCCCCTTGAGGAGGGGTCACCGAACCCTCACCTGCGCAACCAGGCCGATCAGGATGAGCTTGATGATAAGCACGGATCAGTCTCCCAGCATGGATGTCCGAAGCAAATACCCAAGAATTGTCCTCTTGACCATAACCTCTCCACTTAACCAAATACTGGAGTTTCCGTCTAGCAAAACAAGAATCCAATATTTTCTCAACCACATACTCCAGATTTCCCTCAACCAAAACAGGGTCGGGAGGCGCAGCCATAGGAACCACTGGCTCGACACACCTCTTCAATAAGGACTTGTGGAACACGTTATGGATCTTAAATGTCCCTGGAAGAAGCAAACGGAAGGAAACCGGATTAAGAATTTCCATGATCTTATAAGGTCCAATAAACCTTGGCTTAAATTTTGGAGACGCAACCTTCATAGGGATATTTCTTGAGGACAACCAAACCAAGTCCCCCACTTTAAAACGAGGACCATCAGTCCTATGCCGGTTGGCAAACCGCTGGGCCTTCTGAGAGAGAGACAACCTCTCGACTACCTGGTCCCAAATCTGCTGCATTCACTCCACATTAGAGTCAACCCCCAGACAGACGGAAGCCTCCGCCTGTCCTGAAGAAAATCGAGGGTGAAACCCAGAATTGCAGAAAAATGGAGACATCAAGGTGGCAGAGCTAGCCCTATTATTAAGAGCAAACTCCGCCAAAGGCAAAAAAGAGACCCAGTCATCTTGATTAACAGACACAAAACATCTCAAATAAGTCTCCAAGGTCTGGTTTGTTCTCTCGGTTTGTCTATTGGTCTGAGGGTGAAATGCAGAGCAGAAAGACAACTGAACACCAAGTTTAGAACAAAATGTTCTCCAAAATCTGGAAACAAACTGGACTCCTCTGTCAGACAATGTTCTCCGGAATGCCATGTAACCAAACCACGTGCTGAAAGAACAAAGGCACCAATTCGGAGGAGGAAGGCAACTTAGGTAATGGCACAAGATGTATCATCTTGGAAAACCTATCACAGATTACCAAGATAACGGTCATTCTCTGAGAGACAGGGAGGTCGGAAATAAAATCCATAGAGATATGGGTCCATGGCCTCTTGGGCACAGGTAATGGCATTAACAAACCACTAGAGCGAGAGCAAGGCTTGGAACGAGAGCAAGTCCCACAGGACTACACAAAGTCCCTGACGTCACGTGACAAAGTAGGCCACCAAAAGGACCGACTCACCAAGTCTCTGGTACCAAAAATACTGGGATGACCAGCCAACGCGGAACAATGAATCTCAGACATCACACTCTTCTTCCACTGGTCTGGGACAAACAATTTCCTAATAGGGCAGCGCTCAGGTTTATCCTCCTGACACCCCTCCAGAGCCAGTCTCAAATTGGGCGAGATGGCGGAAAGAACTACACCCTCTTTCAAAATAACAGCAGGATCAGTTAACTCAGGAGAATCCGCAAAGAAACTCCTTGAGAGGGCATCCGCCTTAACCCCTTAACGACCAAGCCATTTTGTAGGTTAATGACCAGGCCAATTTTTACATTTCTGACCACTGTCTCTTTATGTGCTTATAACTCTGGAACGCTTCAACGGATCTTGACGATTCTGAGACTGTTTTCTCTTGACATATTGTACTTCATGATAGTGGTAAAATTTCTTCGATATAACTTGCGTTTATTTATGAAAAAAACGGAAATATGGCAAAAATTTTGCAATTTTCAAACTTTTAATTTTTATGCCATTAAATCAGAGAGATATGTCACAAAAAATAGTAAATAACATTTCCTACATGTCTACATTACATCAGCACAATTTTGGAACCAAAATTTTTTTTGTTAGGAAGTTATAAGTGTTAAAAGTTGACCAGCAATTTCTCATTTTTCCAACAAAATTTGCAAAACCATTTTTTTTAGGGACCACCTCACATTTGAAGTGAATTTGATGGGTCAATATGAAAGAAAATACCCAAAAGTGACACCATTCTAAAAACTGCACCCCTCAAGGTGTTTAAAGCCACATTCAAGAAGTTTATTAACCCTTTAGGTACTTCACAAGAATTGAAGCAATGTGGAAGGAAAAAATGAACATTTAACTTTTTTTCCCAAAATTTTTCTTTTGACACAGTTTTTTAAATTTTGTCAAGGGTATCAGGAAAAAATGAACCACAATATTTGTTGTACAATTTCTCCTGAGTACACCGATACCCCATGTGTGTGGGAAAACCAATCTTTAGGTGCACGGCAGTGCTCAGAAGGGAAGGAGCATCATTTGAGATTTTGAATGTCAAATTGGCTGGAATCGAGAGCGGACACCATGTCGAGTTTGGAGAGTCCTTGATTCACCTAAACAGTGGAAATCCCCCATAAGTGACCCCATTTTGGAAACTAGACCCCCCAAGGAACTTATCTAGATCTGTGGTGAGCACTTTGAACCCCCAAGGGCTTCACAGAAGGTTATAACATAGAGCCGTAAAATGTAAAAATCATATTTGTTCCACAAAAATGATCTTTTCACCCCAATTTTTATTTTTCAAAGGATAACAGGATCACAATAGTTATTGTGCAATTTGTCCTGAGTACGCTGATACCCCATATGTGGGGGTAAACCACTATTTGGGCACATGGCAGAGCTCGGAAGGGAAGCAGCGCCATTTGACTTTTTTGGCTGGAATTGAGATTGGATGCCATGTCGCATTTGGAGAGTCCCTGATGTGCCTAAACAGTGGAAACCCCCCACAAGTGACCCCATTTTGGAAACTAGACCCCCCAAGGAACTTATCTAAATGTGTTGTGAGAGCTTTGAACCCCCAAGGGCTTCACAGAAGGTTATAACGTAGAGCCGTAAAATTAAAAATCATATTTTTTTCCACAAAAATGATCTTTTCATCCCAATTTTATTTTCCAAAGGATAAAAGGACACCAAAAGTTATTGTGCAATTTGTCCTGAGTACGCTGATACCCCATATGTGGAGGTAAACCACTATTTGGGCGCATGGCAGAGCTCGGAAGGGAAGCAGCGCCATTTGACTTTTTGGCTGGAATTGCGATTGAACGCCATGTCGCATTTGGAGAGTCCCTATGTGCCTAAACAGTGGAAACCCCCCACAAGTGACCCCATTTTGGAAAATAGACCCCCAAGGAATTTATCTAGATGTGTGGTGAGAGCTTTGAACCCCCAAGGGCTTCACAGAATGTTATAACGTAAAGCCGTAAAATTAAAAAATCATATCTTTTCCACAAAAATGATCTTTCCACTCCCAATTTTTATTTTCCAAAGGGTAACAGGACCCCAAAAGTTATTGTGCAATTTGTCCTGAGTAAGCTGATACCCATATGTTGGGGTAAACCACTATTTGGGCACATGGCAGAGCTCGGAAGGGAAGCAGAGCCATTTGACTTTTTTGGCTGGAATTGAGATTGGACGCCATGTCGCATTTGGAGAGTCCCTGAAGTGCCTAAACAGTGTAAACCCCCACAAATGACCCCATTTTGGAAACTAGACCCCCCAAGGAACTTATCTAGATGTGTGGTGAGAGCTTTGAACCCCCAAGGGCTTCACAGAAGGTTATAACGTAGAGCCGTAAAATTAAAAAATCATATCTTTTCCACAAAAATGATCTTTCCACCTCCAATTTTTATTTTCCAAAGGGTAACAGGACCCCAAAAGTTATTGTGCAATGTGTCCTGAGTACGCTGATACCCCATATGTGGGGGTAAACCACTATTTTGACGCATGGCAGAGCTCGGAAGGGAAGGAGCGCCGTTTTCAAATGCAGACTTTGATGGAATGGTCTATGGGTGTCATGTCACGTTTGGAGAGCCCCTGATGTGCCTAAACAGTAGAAACCCCCACAAGTGACCCCATTTTGGAAACTAGACCCCCAAGGAACTTATCTAGATGTGTGGTGATCACTTTGAACCCCCAAGTGCTTCACAGAAGTTTATAACGTAGAGCCGTGAAAATAAAAAAATCATATTTTTTTCCACAAAAATAATCTTTTTGTCCCCAAATTTTTATTTTTATAAGGGTAACAAGAGAAATAGGACCCCAAAAGTTGATGTGCAATTTGTCCTGAGTACGCTGATATCCCATATGTGAGGGGGAACCACTGTGATCGCCTTACTGCAATCTTTGGGAGGCAGAATGAACAAATCCACAAAAGGTGAAGAATTGGTTTTATTTTTTACGCCGTTCCTCGTGCGGTATTAGTGATTAGGAGACTATATTTTTCGGGTCGGTGCGATTACAGTGATACCAGATCTACATCCTTTTTTCATGTTTAGCTTCTGTCACACACTAAAAGATGCTTTTTTTTGTAAGAATTTTTTGTAAGAAATTTTTGCGCCGCCGTATTTTGAGAGCTATAATTTTTCCATATTTCGTCCGACAGAGTTATCTGTGGGCTTATTTTTTGCGGGACGAGCTGACGTATTTATTTGTACCATATTCGGGCACATAACGTTTTTTGATCGCTTCCTATTACGATTTTTGTGGAAGCAGAATGAACAAAAACCAGCAATTCAGGAATTGTTTTTTTTTTTTTCCTCCGTTCCGCGTGTGGTAAAATTGATAAAGCAGCTTTATTCTTCGGTCACTACGATTACAGCGATACCTCATTTATATATTTTTTTATGTTTTGGCGTTTTTTACGCAATAAAAATTTTTATAGAAAAATAATTATTTTTGCATCAGTTTATTCCGCGAGCTATAACTTTTTAATTTTTTCGCTGATGATGCTGTATAGTGGCTTGCGGGACAAGATGATGTTTTCAGCGGTACCATGATTATTTATATCCCACTTTTTGATCGCGTGTTATTGCACTTTTTCCAAGCGGTATAATGATACCGCTTGGAAAAAGTATAATTTACTACTTTTTTGTGTTATTTTTACTGCTTTCACTGAATGGGTTAACTAGGGTTACGCTTTTATAGATGGGATTTTTACGGACATGGCGATACCAAACATGTGCATTTTTTTTGTTTTTTGTTTTTTTTATTACATAAAAATGTGTATTTTTTAGGGGAATTTTTTAAAATTATTTTTTAATATTTTTTTTTACAATTTTTTTTAAAAATTGCTTTTTTTTACCTTGTCCCTTTATGGGACTTTCACCTTTTTACTTTTAATTGCAGTTACAATGCATTGCAATGCACCAGCATTGCAATGCATTGTACCTATAGTGAAAGCTGCTGTGACCATGGTCACAGCGGCTTTCCGTAGCTAGATGACCCGAAGGTTGTCATGACAACCCCCGGGTCATCTAGGCAGAGATCGGGCCCTGCAAATACATTGCAGGGCGCCGATCTGAGGCAGAGGGAGCTCCCGACCCTCTGCCTCCACCCCTGAACGCTGCGATCGCAGCAGTCAGGGGGTTAACAGCCAGGGGCGGCGGGGCGCCGCTCCTGGCTGTCAGTGCAGGAAGCTCGGCCACTGCAGCGCTGAGCTCCTGCACTGATCGGGCAGAAGAGGCTGAAATTTCAGCCTCTTCTGCCTGATCGCTGCTGTGTTTGGTCAGTCACATTGACTGACCAATCACAGCGCTGTAGGTGAGGGGACCGACTGCAAAGGTACCCGCACCGCTTGCTGTGCCTGTCAGCTGTCTATAACAGCTGTCGGCACTGAACTACCACTGTGTGTTTACACGCAGTGGTAGTTCAAAGGCATGACGTGCACAGTCCGTCAAGGAGCCAAAACTGACACCTTGCCAGGACGGACTGTGCACGTCAGTGGACATTAAGGGGTTAACATTCTTAGTGCCCGGAAGAAAAGAAACCACAAAATTAAAACGTGTGAAAAACAAGGCCCACCTGGCCTGTCTTGGATTAAGTCGCCTGGCTGATTCGAGATAAACCAAGTTTTTATGGTCCGTGAGGACCACCACCTGATGTTTGGCTCCTTCCAGCCAATGTCTCCACTCTTCAAAGGCCCACTTCATGGCCAATAACTCCCGATTACCCACGTCATAATTACGTTCAGTTGGAGAAAATTTTTCGAGAGAAGAAGACACAAGGGTTACTCTTAGAGGTCTCCGGATCCCTTTGGGACAAAACAGCACCTGCCCCAATCTCAGAAGCATCAACCTCCACCTGAAACGGTAGAGAAACATCAGGCTGCCGTAGAACAGTAGCAGAAATGAATCTCTGCTTAAGTTCCTGAAATGCAGAAACTGCCTCAGGAGGCCAATTCACCTCATCGGAACCCTTCTTGGTCAAATCAGTCAATGGTTTAACAATACCGGAGAAATTACCAATAAATTTACGATAAAAATTGGCAAAACCCCAAAATCTCTGAAGAGCCTTCAATGTAGTAGGCTGAACCCAATCACAGATGGCCTGAACCTTGACTGGGTCCATTTCAATAACAGACGGAGACAAAATGAATCCAGAAATGAAACCTTCTGTACGCCAAAAAACACTTTGATCCCTTCACATACAGTGCATTCTCTCTCAAAATCTGGAACACAGTCCGAACAAGTTTCACATGAGAGTCCCAGTCGTTGGAAAAAATCAAGATATCATCCAAATAAACGATCAGAAATTTATCCACAAAATCCCTGAAAATATTCATAAAGGATTGGAAGACGGAAGGAGCATTAGTAAGCCCAAAAGGCATCACTAGGTGCTCAAAATGCCCCTCTGGGGTATTAAACACCATCTTCCATTCATCCCTGTGCTTAATGCGAATAAGGTTATACGCCCCCCTGAGGTCAAGCTTGGTAAACCAACTAGCACGTCTCACTCTGGAAAATAGGTCAGAAATCAAGGGTAACGGATATTGATATTTAACAGTGATTTTATTCAGGAGGCGATAGTCAATACACGGCCTCAATGAACCATACTTTTTGGCCACAAAGAAAAAACCGGCACCCAAGGGTGAAGAGGATGGTCTGATATGACCCTTCTCCAATGACTCCTTGATATAAGATCGCATACCATCGTGTTCAGGTACAGATAAATTAAAAAGGCGACCTTTAGGAAATTTACCACCAGGCACTAACTCAATAGCGCAATCATAGCTCCTGTGAGGAGGTAAGGATGCAGACTTACTCTCACTAAACACATCCGAAAAATCAGTCAAAAAGTCAGGGACATCCTGAGACTGGGGAGAAGCAGAAAAAAACAGGAGTGTCAGTATTAACACATTGGCAGCCCCAACTGATCACAGACACAGATTTCCAATCCAAAACAGGATTATGAGTCTGTAACCAAGGGAAACTGTTATGTTTCGGTAGCTGAGGAGTGCAGGTAAAAAAGGCAATACACCAGAGCAGTTGGAATCTATGAGATTGCAGTACCCTGACTAACCACCACAACTAGAGGCAGCCGTGGAGCGTTCCTACGTTGGTCCTAGACGCCTCGTCACAGCCTGAGAAACTAACTACACCTAAAGATAGAAATAGGAAAGCTATCTGCCCCGGAGCAGAACCCCAAAGATAATAGAAAGCCCCCAAACATGTAATGGCGGTTAGACAAGAGGAAATACTGACACAGAAAGAAAATAGTATGAGCAAACGCTGGGGCCCAAACTATCTAAATAGAAAAGGACAGGAAGGGTACTTACTGCAATCCCAGAAAACCCTGAAAAACACCAACTCTACTAATTTCAAAATCACCTGAGATCACACGACCTCTACCACCTAAATTAGTTCTCTGGTGTAAGAAAATCAAAACAGCAGCCACTGAAAAAACTGGAAAAAGCAAAAGAACAAAACTCAGTGGCTGAACTAAACTGAGAGGGCAGAAGCCCCCGGAGGGGACCCTGAAGGCCCCCAAAGAAGTGCAGGACAAAATGCAAAAATATAGCAAAAACACAAAATAAGAAATTGTCTTATCTGATAGCAGGAGATGCAGACACGACACAGCAGGCTACAAGGGAAACTGGAAAGAAGGATTCAGACCAGAACAATTGATCACCGGCAACCCTGATGGGAAAATGACTCCCCTATACAAGACCAATCAGTAACACCTGATTCCCAGTCCTCACAATCCTCACTAGTACCGCTTGTAACCACCAGAGGGAGCCTCTGCTCAGAACTCATCTCAAACCCATTCACAACAGTACCCCCCCCTTGAGGAGGGGTCACCGAACACTCATTTGAGCAACCAGGTCGGTCAGGATGAGTTCTATGATACGCACGGATAAGTCTCCTAGCATGGATGTCCGAAGCAAACACCCAAGAATTGTCTTCCTGACCATAACCTCTCCATTTAACCAAATACTGGAGTCTTCGTCTAGAAAAACGAGAATCCAATATTTTCTCAACCACATACTCCAGATTGCCCTCAACCAAAACAGGGTCAGGAGGCACAGCAGCAGGAACCACTGGCTCAACAAACCTCTTCAACAAGGACTTGTGGAACACGTTATGGATCTTAAATGTCCCTGGAAGAAGCAAACGAAAAGAAACAGGATTAATAATCTCCATGATCTTATAAGGTCCAATGAACCTAGGCTTAAATTTAGGAGATGCTACTCTCATAGGAATATTCTTTGAGGACAACCAGACCAAGTCCCCCACTTAGCAAACCGCTGGGCCTTCTCCTGAGAGAGGGACAACCTCTCCACTACCTGGTCCCAAATCTGTTGCATACGCTCCACAACAGAGTCAACACCTGGACAGACAGAAGCCTCCGTCTGTCCTGAAGAAAATCGAGGGTGAAACCCAGAATTACAGAAAAACGGAGACATCAAAGTGGCAGAGCTAGCCCTATTATTAAGAGCAAACTCAGCCAAAGGCAAAAAAGAGACCCAGTCATCCTGATCAGCAGACACAAAGCATCTTAGATAAGTCTCCAATGTCTGGTTTGTTCTCTCAGTTTGACCATTGGTCTGAGGATGAAATGCCGAGGAGAAAGACAATTGAACACCCAGTTTAGAACAAAAAGTCCTCCAAAATCTGGAAACAAACTGGACTCCTCTGTCAGACACAATGTTCTCAGGAATGCCGTGTAAACGAACCACGTGCTGAAGGAACAAAGGCACCAATTCAGAGGAGGAAGGCAACTTAGGTAATGGCACAAGATGTATCATTTTGGAAAACCTATCACAAATTACCCAGATGGTGGTCATTCTCTGAGAAACAGGAAGGTCGGAAATGAAATCCATAGAGATATGGGTCCATGGTCTCTTGGGCACAGGCAATGGCATCAACAAACCACTAGAGCGAGAGCAAGGCTTGGAGCGAGAGCAAGTCCCGCAGGACTGCACAAATTCACTGACTAGTGTTGAGCATTCCGATACGCAAGTATCGGGTATCGGCCGATATTCGCGTTATCGGAATTCCGATAC
Source organism: Oophaga sylvatica (assembly GCA_033576555.1). Lineage (NCBI taxonomy): Eukaryota > Metazoa > Chordata > Amphibia > Anura > Dendrobatidae > Oophaga > Oophaga sylvatica. The sequence goes on along the minus strand of JARQOD010001458.1, from coordinate 25,973 downwards.
TTAATTCCGATACTTTTTCAATATCGTATACCGGAATCGGAAGTTCCCATAATTCTTTGAGAGGCAATGTGATTTTAGTCAGCCAATGAGGAATCCTACGAAGTGTGGGCACATCCTGTAATGCTGCGGTCATCTTAACTAATGGCATGGCTGTGATTGGCTGCTGAAATGATGTCAGAATGCACTATAAAAGGCGCCGCCGCCATTTTAGCGTCACTGTGCTGTGAATTCAGATAGGGACAGAACGCTACTCTGCTGACTCTGAGGGACAGTTAGAGATTGCGATTTAGTGTACTGTGCTGTAGGCAGGCTAGCACCAACCGCTGTGTAAAGCTTCCTTTTGCCTGCAGTGTTGTTTTAACAGCTCTGCAAGGTGTGTGTGAGTGCAGGTGACGCTGCAGTTTGCTCTGCATCCAACGCTGTCTGTAGGCATCTGCACGTGTCACTCACAGACTCTTTTTTTTTTCTTCAGTGTAATTCTTGCAGCTCCATGCAATTTAACTATTAGTGTGACGCGCTTCCATCCGTATCCAATACATTGGTTGCAAACACTATAGAAGTAGACAAAGGAGTAGCCTTTCACAGATTGTGGACAGTTGTGTTTCAGTGTTCACTTCAGTCTGTGTTTTTTATTTTTGGAGTGCACATCACGCTCCAGTTACTTGTTCAAGCACTGCTGCTTGTACTCTGCTGAGCGTGTCTCAGTGGCTCATCCTTTTCATTTTTCTCCAATTGGTGCTTCTCCATTATATTTGAAAAAAATCTAATCTATTAGTGTGACGCGCTTCCATCCGTATCCAATACATTGGTTGCAAACACTATAGAAGTAGACAAAGGAGTAGCCTTTCACAGATTGTGGACAGTTGTGTTTCAGTGTTCACTTCAGTCTGTGTTTTTTATTTTTGGAGTGCATATCACGCTCCAGTTACTTGTTCAAGCACTGCTGCTTGTACTCTGCTGAGCGTGTCTCAGTGGCTCATCCTTTTCATTTTTCTCCAATTGGTGCTTCTCCATTATATTTGAAAAAAATCTAATCTATTAGTGTGACGCGCTTCCATCCGTATCCAATACATTGGTTGCAAACACTATAGAAGTAGACAAAGGAGTAGCCTTTCACAGATTGTGGACAGTTGTGTTTCAGTGTTCACTTCAGTCTGTGTTTTTTATTTTTGGAGTGCATATCACGCTCCAGTTACTTGTTCAAGCACTGCTGCTTGTACTCTGCTGAGCGTGTCTCAGTGGCTCATCCTTTTCATTTTTCTCCAATTGGTGCTTCTCCATTATATTTGAAAAAAATCTAATCTATTAGTGTGACGCGCTTCCATCCGTATACAATACATTGGTTGCAAACACTATAGAAGTAGACAAAGGAGTAGCCTTTCACAGATTGTGAATAGTTGTGTTTCAGTGTTCACTGCAGTCTGTGAGGTATTTTTTTTTTTTTTTAAATGCAGATCACGCTCCATTTACTTCTTCAACCACCGCTGCGTGTACTCTGCTGAGTGTCTGTCACTGGCTCATCCTTGTCATTTTTCTAAAATTGGTGCTGCTTTATTCTATTTAAAATAATTCAAATCTATTACAGTGACGTGCTTCCATCCGTATACAATACATTGGTTGCAAACAATATAGAAGTACACAAACGGGCCTTTCACAGCTACTGAACATGGGTTTTTAATTTTTAACTAAAATATGTATTTTTTCAAATGACACAAATATAAGTAATGTTGAAGAGGAATAGTCCTACATCCATTGTTTGCACAATATTACAGGTGTACATCATGTCCCTTAATCAACAATGTATTATTATATTTACTTGTATGCTTTTATTTAAAAGCCAAGAACACAGAAGGATAACCTTCGCACTGCAGCTGTTGTCAAAGTTCAACCCACATTATGCACTTCCAACATTGCAGCATTTGAGGCATGATGTGAGTTGGATTTGTCAAAGTTATGGAGTGAGAAGGTTCACCATCAGTACCCTATAGCATAAGTATGCTTTTGTGTTAGCATTTGTGTTAGACATGTGGATATCTGCCATAATATGTCACAATTATTTAGTTACAGATTTGTTACCAACACTAATCATTGAATGGTTTTAAATTTGACGTTTCACTTGTTTACAGCTTAGAAATAAGGGTGTAGCCTGATATCTATGTGTAGCACTAGCCACTTTAACATGTCATGTTTTTTTCAACATGTGTAGCTAGGTAGCAGTAATTTTTGCCGGACACACAGCAGGGGAACAGCAGGCGTTACTGAACCCCACAAACACATCATCGATTGTTTTGATCTGTGCATCCAACACTTCTGAGCCCAGGGTCAAGGAGGGTGTAGCCTGAGGCCTAGTATGAGATGTTTGAACTTTAATTTGAACTTTAATTTGGAGTTAGCAGCATTAATTTTTGTCAGACACGCAGCAGGGGAACAGCAGGCGTTACTGAACCCCACTATCACTATAGCTTGTGTATTGGTCTGTGGACACGACACTTCTGAGCAGCAACTGGCAGTGTTGTAGCCCAGGGAGTATAGCTCAGGTGGTAGAAAGATGAACATAACAGGAGACATGGAAAACGTTGCCAACCAGTTAGTTAATCTGAAACCGGACAGGCAAATTCAGGCGAGATCCATGCCTAGTTCATTTTCAGAAAAGTAAGCCGTTCTACATTATCGGAGGATAGTCGCATGCAACGGTCTGTTAGTACACCACCTGCAGCAGTAAAGACGCGCTCCGATAATACACTGGCAGCAGGGCAAGCCAGCACCTCCAATGCATACTGGCTAAGCTCTGGCCATGTATCCAGCTTAGAGACACAAAACTTGAATGGGGAAGAGCCATCTGGGAGTACACTGAGAGGGCAAGACATGTAGTCTGTCACCATCTTACGGAAATGTTGCCTCCTGCTGACTGGAGCCGTCTCGGATGGTGTAGACATTGGTGGCGCTGCCACAAAACTTCGACACATTTGGAACATACTGTTCTTGCCCTGTGCAGAGGCGCTGCTTGTGCTCCCTCTTGTTGCAGAGCTGTCTCCACTGCCTCGACGCACAGAGCTGCTTTGTAAAGCAGTAGCAGCAGCGCTCTCGGCTGGAATGGAGAACATTATGGATTGCACCAGTGTGTCTTGGTACTTCCGCATTTTACACTCCCGGTTCAACGGTGTGATGAGGCTTTGTAAGTTGTCCCGGTAGCGAGGGTCTAGGAGGGTGTACACCCAATAATCAGACGTGGTGTGAATGTGTTCGATGCGGCGGTCGTTTCTCAGCCACTGCAGCATGAAATCAACCATGTGCTGCAGACTCCCAACTGGCCAAGAAACGTTGTCCCCTGCAAGAGGCGTCATCTCTGCCTGCTGTGCATCACCCCACCCTTGGTCTACATACTGACTAGAGCATTGTCTACCTCCCTCTGGAGCGATGTCTTCCTCCTCCATTGACTCCTCCTCATCCTCCTCACAAAGTCCTTCAAATACATATAAATTTACAAAATTTAAAACTCAAAATTTAAAAACTTTGTATCATAATTCTGTAACATCAGTTTATGGAAACACAATAGCATTACAAAAGGATAGACAAAAAATGTACATTATGTGCTTTGTAAATACATTAAAAGTTTGTAATGGTTATGAAAATATAGACAGCGACTCTGGAGGTTCAATTGTTGATACAGCATGGTACTTTGAAAGTCCTCCAGCCCTTTGTGAGGAACCACGTTGCGCTGACTGTCCAGAAGGTGATGGAATTTGTGACTCCTCATCCTCCACCTCTTCCAAAACCTCATGCCTTAGTGCTTGCAGTGTTTTTTGAAGCAGGCAGATAAGGGGGACAGTCAGGCTGACTAGTGCATCATCTGCACTCGCCATCCGCGTTGACTCATCAAACGCACGCAAAACGTGGCAGATATCCTTCATAGAGTTATTCGCCACTCATTACACTGGCAGTGGCTGCCCATTCATTATAGGATCCAATTCTAATTACTGGTTCTCACCAACAAAGCTCTCCACAGCGCAGCACCCCCTACATCTCCTCCCTTATTTATATTTATCGGCCTAACCGACTGCTGCACTCTGCAAACGACCTTCGACTAACCTCTGCACTAATCCGTACCTCCCACTCCCAACTCCAAGACTTCTCCCGCGCTGCGCCAATCCTCTGGAATGCTCTACCCCAAGAAATTAGGACTATCCGCAATTTGGATGGTTTCAGGCGCTCCCTCAAAACACATTTGTTCACAGTGGCCTATCACATTCACTAATCAAAGTCATTCTATGTGTAATTCTGTGTGTGTAGCCCATTCACTATCTCCATGCATCCCTCACTCCCTTAAAATGGCTGGACCATCATTGTAAAAACACCATTGTATATAAACACCTGTACTTTGTATCTCCCCCACCTCATTGTAGATTGTAAGCTTTCACCAGCAGGGGCGGCTGATTTTGCTTTAATTATTGTATTGTTAACGTTGTTACTTATGACTTGTGTTTTGAAACTGTTAAACTGTAAAGCACTGCGGAATATTATGGCGCTATATAAATAAATAATATTATTATTCTTATTATAGAGGCCCACTCAGTAGTGGTGAAGTGTGAACGGCGCAAATTGCGAGTTGACTGCGCCTGATGCAGCTGATACTCCATTACTGTTGGCTGCTGCTCACACAACCGCTCCAACATATGTAACGAGGAATTCCACCTGGTGGGTACGTCACATATGATGCGATGTTCATGAAGGTGAAATCTGCGTTGCAGAGCTGCAATCAGCGATCTGGCCATGCTGGAACGTCGCAAGTGAGCGCACTCTAGGCGGACCTTGTGCAGCAGTGCATCAAGATCCGGATAGTCCCTCAAAAAACTCTGCACGACCAAGTTGAGCACATATGACAGACATGGTATGTGAGTGAGGTTGCCAAGGCCCAGAGCTGACACCAGATTTCGGCCATTGTCACACACTACCAAGCCTGCCTGTAGATTCTCTTCCAAAAACCACACGTCGCTCTCCTGCTTTATGGCATTACAGAGCTCCTGCGCTGTGTGGCTAAGATTCCCCATGGAAATTAATTTCAGGACGGCCTGTTGACATTTGGACACGGCTGTGCTCATATCGGTCGCAACAGGTAAACGTTCACGGTCCATGTGGAGGTAGACCGTGACGGCTCCTGCAGCGATGATTCTGAGGAACTGGAGTAGGAGGAGGAATCAATGTGTACAGACTTGATTCCTGCAATCCTTGGAGTTGGCAGAACACGTACAGCGCCACTCGCAAGATCAGTACCCGGCTGCACAACATTGACCCAATGGGCAGTGAGGGAAAGGTATTGTCCCTGGCCATGGGTGTTAGAACCCTCTTGTTAGGTTTTGTTTCAGTTTGCTGGTCACATGACCTTTTTTCCCTATTTAGTCTGGCTCCGCCCTTCTGGCTTTGCTTGACTTCATTGTATTATCTACTGTTAAGCTAGCCGGGTGCTTAGGTGCCTTAATCTGTGAGTTTTGCTTGATGTTAGGATCACAAAGTATTTATTTTTCTGTTTAATTATCCATGCTACAATTTATGTTAGGAGGTGTCCACCTTTTCTCCCAGTCCCTAGATCTTGTAGGGATTACTCCCTCGCAACTATAGGTCTTCGTTCACACTAGATGAGGACTTTAGCGGGTCTGGTCGCAGGATCAGGTTCCCCGTTACATCGTAGGGATTCAGCTTAGTTGTATTGTAGGGACAGAATTCCCTTCTTTCCTTACTGGTTGTAGCAGATCATAACAATGGGTAGTGGTCCACGCATCGGTGGTCAGGTGGACCTTGCTACTGAGGGCTTTTAGTAGCGCATGTTTAATTTTTCCCTCAACATGCTTTTGCAGACCAGGGACGGCTTGCCTGCTGAAATGAAATCGGCTTGGCACATTGTATTGTGGGACTGACAATGATATTCAGTTACGGAAACTGTCTGTCTCCACCAGCCTGAATCACAGCATTTCAAGGGACAGGAGTTTTGCAATGCCAGCATTCAGAGCCTGTGCTCGTGCATGGTTTGCGGAGTATGGCCGTCTTTTATCCCATGCCTGTGCTACCGATGGCTGTTTTGTGGCCTGGGAGTGTGAGGATGACAGGGAACTTGCTGCTGTGTGTGGAATAACAGTTTGTCTCTGGACAACAGTGGCCGAGGTTCTTCCATGGCGATCCTGTGAGGAAGCAGAACCAGCTGTGTGTGAGCTCGATGAAGAGGCTTCAACACAACCTGAAGATGTAGGTGCTGCTGTAGGTTGGCCTACATCTCCAGTGTGTCTTTGTAACTCAACTACGTGCTTTGTCCGCACATGTTTCCACATATTTGTGGTATTGAGGTGACTGACACTTTTAGCTATTTTTAATTTTTGATTACACAGCTTGCATTTCACATAGCAAATATCATGTGCAAGTGTGTGAAAAAAGGACCACGCAGTGCAAGTCCTGGGAGCGCACGTTTTGACTTTTGGAAGACAACTGCTCCGAACAGGTGCCAAACTGGAGGCTACAGGCAACCGAGTCTGCAGCCTAACTCTCCCTCCTGTTTGTACCGTTGGGGCAATGTCTTCCTCTATCTTCCTTCTATCACTAACCATTTCTCTAGGCCTCTCCCAGCTTTCAACCAAAGTACTGGTTCTCAGCCACAAAGCTATCCACAGTGCAGCACCCCTCCTACATCTCCTCCCTCATTTCTATCTATCGGCCTAACCGACTGCTGCGCTCTGCAAACGACTTTCGACTAACCTCTGCACTAATACGTACCTCCCACTCCCGACTCCAAGACTTCTCCTGCTCTACGCCAATCCTCTGGAATGCTGTACCCCAAGAAATTAGGACTATCCACAATTTGCATGGTTTCAGGCGCTCCCTCAAAACACATTTGTTCTGAGCGGCCTATCACATTCACTAATCAAAGTCATTCTATGTATTCTGTGTAACTGTGTGTGTGTCTCTAGCCCATTCACTATCTCCATCCCTCAGTCCCTTAAGATGGCTGGAACATCATTGTAAATGCACCATTGTATATAAACACCTATACTTTGTATCTCCCCCATCTCATTGTACATTGTAAGCTGTCACGAGCAGGGGCGACTTATTTAGCTTAAATTATTGTATTGTTAACGTTGTTACTTATGACTTGTGTTCTGAAACTGCTAAACTGTAAAGCGCTGCGGAATATGATGGCGCTATATAAATAAATATTATTATTATTCCTCTGAGCTGCTCCCACCACCTTCCTGTTCCTCATGCCATGTTGGGTCTTGGACCTCATCATCTCCACTACCCTCTTCCAACACCTGCTGTTGGGTGGTCTGGCCAGCACCATGCTCAACAGAAACTGGCACCTGGGTCTCATCATCATCAGATGCGTTCTGCGGTGTGCTGACCATCGGCACTGTCTCACCCGCCTCTTCAGATTCAGAGAGACACAGCTGTTGCGCATCACTGCATACTCCCTCTTCACATTACAGAATGCTGCTTGGCTGGGCCCCTGTTTGCAAGCCAATAGATTCTGAGAACAGAAGCAGACACTCAGCTGGCTCCTGTACAGAACTCTCTGACTGCCTGGGCAATTTGCCAGGCGGTGAAGAGACAGATGGTTGGCCAACAGTGCTGTGGTCCTGAGAGGAGGTGGAAGCAATTGAAGTCGATGCATTGGCTGACATCCAAACAACAACGGCTTCAATTTGTTCTTCCCGCAGCAGGGGGGTACTCCGAGCTCCTACAAAAGTGCGCATAAAGGAACGCTCACGGGGAAAACTGGTGGATGCTGTGTCACTGGGGGCCGCAGCAGCCACAGAATCCCCACGTCCTCTCCCTGAAGAAACTCCACGACCACGTGCCTTACTCCCTGCCTTCTTCATCTTGGTAGATTGATAAAGAAAGTCTGAAAAGTTATAAGGTCTAAGTGTGGTTATTCCGCAGAGACTGCAGTGAACACTGCACACAACTGTTCACTACCCAATGCGTCTCAGCAGGAAGGCAGTCTGTGCGTCAAAACAAAGGCACAAGCATACATCCATGTACCCTGTTTATAAAGCTATATAAAAAAAATTATGTAGTAGTGACGCACACTTTATTGAGGTACAGTATTACATCGCCATTCACCATCTGTGGCTATGCAGTCTCATCTATATATACCTTATCTATCTGTTGTCATGCTTCCAAGTCGACAGTCAGCCATAAATAGCAATTTTCACTATGCACTATGCACTTTTTAAAGGTTATATTTGTTAATAAAAATGATTATTGCCACATATTATGAGTATTACATGATGGAAATTGTATAATTTTGAATAAAATATTTAGTGACATTATTCAGCAAATGGAACATTTTAGTAATATCACAGATAACTTGTAATGCTGATGATGTTTTGAAGTCAGACATTCATTGTCTATACAATAAAAATGGTGTACATACTGTTACTTATCCATCATTAATGGATTCAGATATATACTTGTATGCTTTTATGTACAACCGTATAGCAGATTCCTTAACTAATTTATTTTGTGGTTTGCATTGCTGTTCAACATGTTAATGTATGTGTTTATGTTTGTCAATTCTTTATTTATCTAGATATTAGTTTAAATGAAATCATCATCTTATGGTAGTAAAGGTTATCTTTCTCTTGTTTGAAGTATAGACATTTAAAATTGACAGGTAACAAGGAAATTACTTGATCTAGTATTTAAACATCCTCCTTGACCCTGGGCTCCAACACCGCCAGTTGTTGCTCGGAAGTGCTGTTAGCACAGTCAACACTTGCTCCTGTGTTACTGGGGTTCAGTAACGTCAGCTGGTCCTCGGTTGTGCCATTGGCTCTTTTCCTTCTGCTGCCCCTCCGGGTTCCAGTACCGTCAGCTGGTTCTCCGCAGTGCCTTTGGCCTAGGTGCCTCCATGTCGGTATCCGAGTTCCAGCAACGTCTGCTGGTCCTTGGTAGTGCTTTGGAGCACAGGTACCTCCTGCTTAGTAACCGTGTCCCAGTAACGTCAGCTGGTCCTCGGTTGTGCCATTGGCTCTTTTCCTTCTGCTGCCCCTCCGGGTTCCAGTACCGTCAGCTGGTTCTCCACAGTGCCTTTGGCATAGGTGCCTCCATCTCGGTATCCGAGTTCCAGCAACGTCTGCTGGTCCTTGGTAGTGCTTTGGAGCACAGGTACCTCCTGCTTAGTAACCGTGTCCCAGTAACGTCAGCTGGTCCTCGGTTGTGCCATTGGCTCTTTTCCTTCTGCTGCCCCTCCGGGTTCCAGTACCGTCAGCTGGTTCTCCACAGTGCCTTTGGCCTAGGTGCCTCCATCTCGGTATCCGAGTTCCAGCAACGTCTGCTGGTCCTTGGTAGTGCTTTGGAGCACAGGTACCTCCTGCTTAGTAACCGTGTCCCAGTAACGTCAGCTGGTCCTCGGTTGTGCCATTGGCTCTTTTCCTTCTGCTGCCCCTCCGGGTTCCAGTACCGTCAGCTGGTTCTCCACAGTGCCTTTGGCCTAGGTGCCTCCATCTCGGTATCCGAGTTCCAGCAACGTCTGCTGGTCCTTGGTAGTGCTTTGGAGCACAGGTACCTCCTGCTTAGTAACCGTGTCCCAGTAACGTCAGCTGGTCCTCGGTTGTGCCATTGGCTCTTTTCCTTCTGCTGCCCCTCCGGGTTCCAGTACCGTCAGCTGGTTCTCCACAGTGCCTTTGGCCTAGGTGCCTCCATCTCGGTATCCGAGTTCCAGCAACGTCTGCTGGTCCTTGGTAGTGCTTTGGAGCACAGGTACCTCCTGCTTAGTAACCGTGTCCCAGTAACATCAGCTGGTACAAGATTGTGCTACAAATACAAGATACGGAACAAGAGACACAAGAACAATAAGCAGAAGATCTAAAAGCAGAAGAACATGAAGTATAAGACCAAAATGAAGAGCAAAATATATGCTCTAAATTCTAAGCAGAAGAAGACTAAGCAGTGTATGGGGGTGAGTCCGTTCCTCCTCGTGGTGCCCCTGGAAAATGCCTGCTGCTGCAGGCTAAACTGAACACGGACAAATACTGTTGTAATTTAAATCTTTTGTGACAGCAAGAACGGAAGGATGAAAAATTCATACTTTGACAGATTACAAGTACAGGATTCTCTGTCACAAATAAGAATATGATGAAGAAGATGAAGCAGAATATGAATAAGAATAATAGTTTAATAAGAAGAATATGAGTAATGTTAACAAAGATGAATAGCAAGAAGTTTAAGAAGAAGATAAAGAAGGTGAAGATGAAGAATAATTTGATGAAAAAGATGATGCTGCAGAAGATTATGAAGGAGAAAGTGTGTGAAAAGTTAAAAAGGTGAAGATGAAGAGCATGGAAGTTGTGTAATATACATATTTTCCAAATTAGAAAAAACGTTAACAACATTGTCAATTTCTTCGTCAATCCGAACATCTTTAAAAAAAAAAATATTTATGCTATTCCATTTGATTGGGTTAAACATCTATGCCTTTAATGTCTCCTCAACCTTCCCCAATACATTCTACATTACTCTTTCTTGTTTTCCTTCATGTACAATTAACCAACAAGGCAAGAATGGGGTTTTTTTAATTTCGATATTTTGTTCCCATAGACTTACATGGGACTTCCGGTATCGGTATCGGGTATCGCCGATATTTTAATGTTATCGGCGATACCATTCCGATTCCGATACTTTTGGATATCGGAAAGTATCGCTCAACTCTAATCATCATCATTCAAAACAGGATCCCCAGGTGTCAGGGAAAAAGCCCAATCCTGAGGGCCGCCACGCAGCAGAGAGATGGCAATTTGAACCGGCAACCTAGCAAGATAGGTAGCAATGCTCTGAACCTCAGCGGCAAGCCGCTCCACACGGCCAGTCAACTGTGCAAACTCCATTGAGGACAAGGAAAAAATTCCTCCTCAGCACCCAGAGAAAAAGAGAGAAAAAATGCAACAAACAGAGACAAAAAAAATTCTGACAACTCCCTTTTTTTTTTCCTTTTTTTACTATTTTTCCCTTCTCTTGAGTACCATATAATTTTCAGTGTGGCCGGTAATACTGTTATGTTTCAGTAGCTGAGGAAAATAGCAAAAATAGCCAAAGTAGCAATACACCAGAAAGGCTGGAAACTACTGGGTTGCACAACCCTAAACTAACCGCAACACTAGAAGTAGCCGTGGAGCGTACCTACGGTGATCCTAGACGCCTCGTCACAGCCGGAGAGATAGCTACACCTAAAGACAGAAAGATGAAAGCTAACTGCACCATACCAGAACCCCCAAAGAAATAGGAAGCCCCCAAACATGTAATGGCGGTTAGACAAGAAGAAAATACGGACACAGACTGAAAATAGAATGAGCAAATGCTGGGGCCCAATTCTGTCTAGATAGAAAAGTATAGGAAAGAAATCTGACTGCAACCCAAAAAACCCTGACAAAAATACCAACACTTCTGAATAACAAAAAACCTGTGATCACACGATCTCTACCACCTAAATCAGATCTCTGGTGTAACACACAGCAATTCAGCAAATAAAAAGTGACCCAGGAACAGAGCAAATGTGCAGACACAAACTGAGCACAATTGCAGAGCCAGGCCCCAAAAGGGGACCAGGCTGAAGTCCACTGCAAGGCAGCAAACCAGCAAGGAAAATCCAACCAGAGGAAAAAAAAAACAGCAAATCACTTATCTGAATGATAGCAGGAATGCAAGCTGAGCTCCAACCAAGACCTGGAAGAACAGTTGATTACCGGCAAGGCTGATGGGAGTTCAGGTCACTTATATCAGACCATTCGGACCCAGCTGAAAGCCATTCAGCAATTAGTTCATTACCCTCAGCAACCACCGGGGGGAGCCCCAGCTCCGAAGTCGCCTCAAATGTTCTTACAACACCCGGCGCCGGGGAATAGGGCTTATTGTAACGATTCTTCCCATGCATATCACATGGATGACATCCATGTGTGTGGGACATTTTGTGGCCCCTGCTGACATTAAAAAACGGACATATGGTCCGTGGAAACACACTGACATGTATACAGACCTATTCACTTGTGTCGTGCTCATGCTGAGACACAGGGCAGGCAGGCACAGCTGAGACACAGTGCAGGCAGGCACAGCTGAGACACAGGGCAGGCAGGCACGGCTGAGACAAGGTACATAGGCACGGCTGAGACAGGGTAGGTAGGCACGGCTGGGACACAGGGTAGGTAGGCACGGCTGGGACACAGGGCTGGCAGGCAGAGCTGAGACACAGGGTTGGTAGGCACCAACTGGAAAGGCACAGGGACACGAAGTGGTATGTGAAATGGGTAGGGTCCTGTTCACACAGCAAGTGCAGGTACTGGTACTGACTGGTAGGAATGGTGTATGGAGGAACAGGTAGAGAGACCTATTCACACAGCAGGTACTGGTACAGACTGGAAGGAATGGTGTATGGAAGAACAGGTAGAGACCTGTTCACACAGCAGGTGCAGGTACTGGTACAGACTGGAAGGAATGGTGTATGGAGAAACAGGTAGAGACCTGTTCACACACCATGAGCAGGCACTGGTACAGACTGGAATGAATGGTGTATGGAGGAACAGGTAGAGAGACCTGTTCACACAGCAGGTACTGGTACTGATTGGTAGGAATGGTGTATGGAGGAACAGGTAGAGAGACCTGTTCACACACCATGAGCAGGCACTGGTACAGACTGGAAGGAATGGTGTATGGAGGAACAGGTAGAGACCTGTTCACACAGCATGTGCAGGTACTGGTACAGACTGGAAGGAATGGTGTATGGAGGAACAGGTAGAGACCTGTTCACACAGCAGGAGAACCGCAAGGCTGCGGAGAAGGGCTGTAGAGCTGCAAGAGGTTTTGCAGCGTCAGGAGCGAAGCAAAGCGGAACCGCAAGGTATGCGGAGAGGAGCTGCAGCAAGAGGTTCTGCAGCTGCAGGAGTGAAGCAGAGCGGACCCGCAAGATATGCGGAGAGGAGCTGCAGCAAGAGTTTTCTGCAGGAGCAAAGCAGAGTGGAACTGAGCAGACCCACAGGAGTGTGGACAAGAGGCAGAAAGTGATTCAGAGAGAACACAAGGCAAGACACAGCAGATAAGGAAACCACAGACAAGGAGACTAAGAGATAGAGGTAGGACAGAGTTCAGACAAGGTAATGACACGAGACAAGGTACAGGTACAAAGACACGGGGACCAGGATATTCTGCCTCCTGGAGGGCGGAAAGGACTAGTACAAGAGAAGGTCAGGAGCAATAGCACAGAGGCCAGGATATTCTGCCTCCTGGAGGGCGGTCAGACATGTACAAGGCAAAGCTAGGAGTGAAGCCTCCAAAGAAGGAGGAACACAGAGCAAGATCTGGCAGCTCAGTAGCAAGACACTGAATTAACACATTGCACAGGCAAGATCCACAGGGTAGAGCTGCCCTAAATACTAGAGGCCTCTTGGTAATTGGTCAGGGACACATTAGACAGGTGCACCCTGATTCCATAAGAACCAGAGAGTTCTGTCGCCGCCCCCCTATGCACACAGCCAGGAAACATGCAGAGAGCAGGCAGAAAGCAAGAGGCACAGAACATGGAGCCAGCAGCAGACAGAAATCACAACATAGTAAAGAAAACCGGGCACACTCAGGACATGCAATGTGAATAAATTTTATGTGCAAGACATACGATGGGCACAAACGTTTCGGTCCAAATCGGACCTTCATCAGTGTGCTAGGTACGTAGTATTGCTGAAGTTAGTGTGTGTACGCACAGAGAATAAAGCCTGTATAGAAAATACAGCCTTAGATAGGATGTCCCAGAGCACAGGGAAAGAAAATCCTGTAAAGTGGTAGAAGATCGCTATAGACACGGAATCCACCGCAAGTCTTGCGGTGGATTCCATGTCTATAGCGATAGAAGCAGAATCTTCACCTGAAGCAGCGAGCAAGTTGGTGTGTGGGGGATGGGAGGCCATGCAGTGATGCCAGCAGGGTTGTTACAACTTGAATAGGCAAATTGCACTCCGTTCCTCCCTAGTCTCACTGTGTGGCTAAGTAGTACTGTACAGCCACATATGGGGTATTGCCACATTCAGTAGATATTGTGGGACAAATTTTGGTGCCATTTTTACCCACTTCTTGAGTGAAAATGTAAAATCTTTGGCTAAAACAAAATGTTGGTGGTAAAAATGTAGTTATTTTGTCTTCACTGCCCAATGGTATAAAATTCTGTGACACACCCATGGTGTCAATATGATCACTGCACCCCTAGATGAATTCCTTGAGAGGTGTAGCTTGTAAAATGGGGTCACTTATGGGGGGTTCTGCTGTTCTAGCACCTGATGGGCTCTCCCAGTGGGTCATGGCACCTGCAAACCATAAAAGTAAAATCTGGCGCTCCTTGCCTTCTGAGCTTTGCACTGAGCCTGAAAAATATTTCTCGATTACATGTAGGGTATTGGAACACTCAGGAAAAAATGGCCCTCAGTTTGATGTAAAAAATGCCCTATTAGCCCTTAGAAAAGTTACAAACTTGGGGCTAAAATAACATTTTAATGGTAAAAATGAAATTTATTCTTTCTTCATCTCTCAGTGGAATAAAATTATGTGAGGCACATGTGTTAATATGATCACTGCACCCCTAGATGAATTCATTGGGGAGTGTAGTTTGTAAAATGAGTTCATATATAGGGTGTCTGTTGTTCTGGCACAATGTGACATGGCACCCTCAAACCATTCCAGCAAAATCTGAACTCCAATATGGCACCTCTTCCCTTCTGAGCTTTGCACGGTGCCTCAAAAGTAGTATTCCCCTACATATGAGGTATCGGCGTACTCAAGAGAAATTGTACAGCTTTTGGGGTCCAATTTATCTTGTTACCCTTGATAAAATAAAAAAATTGGGGGAGAAAAGATTATTTTTGTGGAAAAAAAATATGATTTTTTATTTTCACGGCTCCACGCCATAAACTTCTGTGAAGCACTTGGGGGTTCAAAGTGCTCAACACACATCTAGATAAGTTCCTTGGGGGGTCTAGTTTCCAAAATGGTGTCATTTGTTCGGGGATTCCACTGTTTAGGCACATCAGGTGCTCTCCAAACATGACATGACGTCCAGCCAATTCTCCGTTGAAAAAGTCAAACGACGCTCCTTCCCTTGCGACCTCTGTCGTGCCTCCAAAAAGTGGTTTACCCCCACATATGGGGTATCGGCATATTCAGGAGAAATTGCACAACAAATGTTTTGGTTCATTTTCTAACAATAGTGAAAATAAAAAAAAATGGTTCTGAAGTAAATTTCTCACACATAGGCACATCGGGTGCTCTCCAAACGCGACATGGCATCCAATCTCAATTCCAGCCAATTTTGCATTGAAAAGTCAAACGGTGCTCCTTCCCTTCCGAGCTCTGCCATGTGCCCAAACAATGGTTTACCTGCACGTATGGGTATCACCTTACTCAGGACAAATTGCACAATATCTTTTGGGGTTCAATTTCTCCTGTTACCCTCGGTAAAATAAAAAAAATTGCATCTTAAGTAATTTTTTTGTGAAAACAAGTTAAATGTTAATTTTTTTAAACATTCCAAAAATTCCTGTGAAGCACCAGAAGGGTTAATAAACTTCTTGAATGTGGTTTTGAGCATCTTAAGGGGTGTAGTTTTTAGAATGTGATGTAGTCCCTAAAAAAAAACGATGTTGTAAAAATGAGAAATCGCTGTTTAACTTTTAACCCTTATAACTTCCTTAAAAAAATAATTTGAGTTCCAAAATTGTGCTGATGTAAAGTAGCCATGTGGGAAATGTTGCTTACTTTGTGTGACATATCTCTGTGATTTAAGGGCATGAAAATTCAAAGTTGGAAAATTGCAAAATTTTCAACAAATTTCCATTTTTTTTCACAAATAAACGCAAGTCATATCAAAGAAATTTTACCACTATCATGAAGTACAATATGTCACGAGAAAGCAATCAGAATCACCAAAATCCATGGAAGCGTTCCAGAGTTATTAACTCATAGAGGGACAGTGGTCAGAATTGTAAAAATTGGCCTGGTCATTAACATGCAAACCATCCATCGGGGGTTAAGGGATTAATATATAAAATGTGGGGAAGTTACATAATGCGGAATGCAGACCCAGTAACAAAATGCATGGTCATATAAGTATGGTAATCCTATAATATATAAATCTGATCTGTGTCCTCTGTATCATATTTCTAGTCTCTATTAGAAAAATATTTAGACTTGAGAGTCCTCAGTGGTTGATACCTTTTAATGGCTAACTACTGGCTAACACGGTACGAAGATACACATCTTTCCTATAGTCTCTATTAGACACAGTAACACCAAATGCCTAAGGTAGGATCATAAATTCATGATAGTACAAAGAATTGAATCATAAATACATAATAATGGATAAGATTAGATCATAAATTCATAACAATATCAATAAAGTGTTTATGAGGCTTTACAGATAGAAAAGATACTGTAAGTGTTTATATAGATTACATGAATGAGTGTAGTACAGAGATCACCCATAGTGCTGTGAAGTATATCACACACCTAGTGTTCATATATTATGTTACATTGTATGCACAGAACCAAAAATTGTAATGCCTAAAATGGCAAACTCTATTATAAGGAGTATCCTCCTTCTTGTGGGGTTGCCTGTATTGTACTGTTGTGAAGGTCATAAACAAGGAATGTGGAAAAGCGTATTGTGCACCCATCTCAGTATCTAAAGTCAGATATAAATCTAGCAATAAATATTACAAAGTGAAAGGGATTATCATACAGCTGATGTGACAGGGTGTCCCTTGAGGCCTGTTTTGCATTGCTTCTTTAGACGAGGTATCACAATATGTCAGAATTCTGGCACAAATGCCATGCATCAGATTTATAAAAAAAAGTAATCCAGAGGTTTTTTTGGCTATTTGGCTAAGAACTTACCGAGAGGTAGTTGCTAACTACCTGCCTGTTCTGCCCTGTGACAATCTGTTCCAGCTCAAAGTGGTCACTGACCTCTCCTGCCAGCGATTCTCCTGCTTCCAGTGACGTCAAGTCAGCAGAGCAGCTTCTTTTCTTCTGCTCTGCTGTCGGCAGGGTGTCCAAGCTAATGCACACAGCCCCACTATATACCATATGATCCCGCACACAGCTGCACACAGCCCCACTATATACCATATGATCCCGCACACAGCTCCTTTATATACTGTTGAGACCACACACAGGCCCCTAAATACCATAATAGCCCACACAGCCCTCTATATTACGTTAGAGCCAACACTTAGCCTCCTACATACATTATGAGCCGCCACGTAGCCTCCCATGTACCGCAGGTGCCCCACAAAGCCTCTGATATACAGCATGTGCCCCACGTAGCCTCTGATATACAGCATGTGCCCCATATAACCCTTGATATACAGCATAAGCCCATATAGCCCGCTATGTATGAGCCCCACATAGCCTTCTATGTACAGTATGAGCCCCCACATAGCCTCCTATATACAGTATGAGCCCCACATAGCCTCGTATATACAGCATAAGCCCCCAATATACAGTATGAGCCCCACACAGACCCCTATATACATGCAAATATCCCATACACATGAAAAAAAAAACACCTTGCACCCATTCCCCCACACTCTGCCTCTGCTCTCTCCGATGCACTGACTCTCTGCAGAGCACAGCTGACTCAATTAAATGACGTCATCATGTCTGCTGGCTCACATGCTGATTGGTGGAAGATGGAGCCAGCGGCGCCGTGCTCCACCAATGTATTCACCGCTGTCTGCATCCAAAAGAGCGGCGATGACAGATGGGCGGGTGAGGGCTCAACTGTCGTGGTCTTGAGCCGGGCTGGAACAGTCAGAGGGCGAACTTGACCCAGGTCTGATCTAGACCAACCTAGCCTTATTGACTGCTTCTCCGTTTCCCTGTTACCACTGAGATGTGACACTGCTCAGTACAAGCTGCAGCTGTCCATCAGGCCGAGTAAGTAGGCGGAGACTGAACACGTAACACAATTTAAAGAGGTTGTCCAGAACTTTAAATTAACCCCCCAATGTATCCCCCCGGGACCCCTAATGAATATTGTAAATACCTCATGTTGCCTATACTGCCTGTGAGCGGCGCTATCGCTGGCCGCTCACAGGCAGCACCTGACCCAGCACTGACGTCACGACAAGTGAGGCGTAACTCAGCGCTGGGTCCCCGCGGTGTTTGCTGGGTTGTGGGCGGGGTTCCCCCCGCGTCACACCCAGCATCAACTGCTCGCTCGGGATAACCCCGCCCACAGCCTTGCAGCCAACGTGGAAGAGGGACCCCCAGCTGCTGCCAGCACTTGTCGGGTCGTCAGCAGAAGCAAGAGCCGGCTGCAGCCGGGGTCATGTGTAGTATAGGCAACATAAGGTATTTACAAAATTCATTAGGGGCCGGAGGATACATTGGGGGGTTAATTTAAAGTACTGGACAACCCTTTAATTTTATAGCCGAACTCCTAAAATTCTCAACTTAATATCAGGGTTATAGTGTGACATTCTGACTTGGATCCTCAAAGTAAGTGTCCCATCCTCATCAGGTCTACAAGATCTATTCAATAATCTATAGCGTTTGTAATGTAAAATCTCGTGACAGATCCTCTTTAAGACAGCACTGATAAATGTCTCCCAGTATGTTCAAAATGCCTAATAGTGAAAGCTTATAAAGCCCTCCCTCCATAACAGAAGCTGTAATACAGCACTCATGGCAGTGAGTTGGAGCACAATGTATCCCTAGACTTTCTTACACAGACATAGAGAGATTATTTTCAATGTGTCAGCACACAGAGTGCCTACAGCTCTTATATATGGCACAGAATACATTTCTGACAGTCCTACCACATTCAGCTCTTCCTAGACTTCCATATTTAGAATATAGATTCCTTCCACAGCTGAGACCCTGGAGAACATGATTTGGGTCGTTTTTTACTGACTGCAAAAAAAAAGTCCGATTTCCCATTTAATTTCTCCTCTGATATAATCTAGCACATCAGAGGAGAGACAAATGGGGTCCCCTGAGCTCCCCCCCTTTGCCTCCAGTTTCCCTGGACCTTCCTGCATCAGCCGGTCCTGTCCCCGGCCGTTGTTATCTTCTTCCAGGAAGAAAATGGCGGGGGTCTGCCGGCAGGCACCCGGCAACAATGGGAAATTTTTCCTATTAGTTAATTTTGATCACTGCGATAGACCCTATCACAGTGATGAAAATAAAAAAGTAGTAAATCAAAGCCACCTTTGTCACCCCCTTAGTTAGGGAAAAATAATAAAATGAAAAAATTTATTTATTTCCATTTTTCCATTAGGGTTAGGGTTGGACTAAGGCTAGGGTTAGGATTGGGGCTAGGGTTAAGATTAGGGTTAGGGCTAGAACTAGGGCTAGAGTTAGGGTTGGGGCTAGGGTTAGGGTTGGGGCTAGAGCTAGGATTGGAGCTAGGGTTAAGGTTGCACTAGGGTTAGGGTTGTGGTTATGGTTGGGGCTAGGGTTAGGGTTGGGTTAGGCTTGGGGCTAGAGTTAGGGTTGGGGCTAGGTTAGGATTAGGGCTATCGTTAGGGTTGGGCTAGGGTTAGGGTAGGGGCTAGGGTTGGGGTTAGGGTTGTGTTGGGGTTAGGGTTGTGGTTAGGTTTATGGTTGTGGTTATGTTTGGGATTACGGTTAGTGTTGTGGTTAGGGTTATGGTTGTGGTTATGGTTGGGATTACGGTTAGGGTTGGAATTAGGGTTAGTGGTGTTTTAGGGTTGTGTTTAGGGTTATGATT
This sequence comes from Oophaga sylvatica, assembly GCA_033576555.1. Classification (NCBI taxonomy): domain Eukaryota; kingdom Metazoa; phylum Chordata; class Amphibia; order Anura; family Dendrobatidae; genus Oophaga; species Oophaga sylvatica. The sequence goes on along the minus strand of JARQOD010001458.1, from coordinate 6,223 downwards.
GGGTTTGGGGTTAGGGTTGTGGTTAGGGTTATGGTTAGGGATGTGTTGGGGTTAGAATTGTGGGTTTCCACTGTTTAGGTATAGCAGAGGGTCTCCAAATGCAACATGGCTCCCACCATTGATTCCAGCCAATTTTGTGTTCAAAAAGTCAAACGGTGCTCCCTCCCTTCTGAGCCCTGCCATAGGCCCAGTGGCTTTCTCCCACATATGGGGTATCGGCGTATTTAGGAGCAATTGAACACATTTTGTGATCCATTTTCTTCTGATACCCTTGTGAAAATAAAAAGTTTGGTTCCAAAGTAAAAAAAAAATTAAATGTTAATTTTTTCCTTCCACATTGCCTTAGTTCTCGTGAAGCACCTGAAGGGTTAATAAACTTATTGAATGTGGTTTTGCACACCCTGAGGAGTGCAGTTTTTAGAATTGGTGTCACTTTTGGGTATTTTCTGTTATATTGACCCCCCAATCTCACTTTAAAAGTGAGGTGGCCCCTAAAAAAATGGTTTTGTAAATTTTCTTGGAAAAATGTTAAATCGCTGCTCAACTTTTGACCCTTATAACGTCCTAACAAAAAAAAAATTATATTTCCAAAATTATGCTGATGTAAACAAGACATGTGGGAAATGTTATTTATTAACTATTTTGTGTGACATATCTCTCTGATTTAAGGGCAAAAAAATTAAAAGTTTTAAAATTGCAAAATTTTCAAAATTTTTGCCACATTTTCAATTTTTTTCATAAATAAGCGCAAGTCATATTGCAGAAATTTTACCTCTAACATGAAGTACAATATATCACAAAAACACAGTCTCAGAATCAGTGGGATACGTTGAAGCGTTCCAGAGCTGTAACCTCATAAAGTGACAGTGGTCAGAATTGTAAAAATTGGCTTGGTCATTAAGTACCAAATTGGCTCTGTCACTAAGGGGTTAAAAATTATCTCTTTTTCATATATTGAATTCATGTTTTTAATAATCATTTTTTTTCTTTGTTTCTGTCTGGCAAATATTGTCATTTTCTGTTTTTCCTTTTGGTTCTTTTATGCACACTTTATTTTTTTTCTATATAGCGCTAATATATTCCACAGCGCTTTACAGTTTGCACACATTATCATTGATTGCTGTCCCTGAGGGGGGCTCACAATCTACATTCCCTATCAGTATATGTCTTTGGAATGTGGGAGGAAACCGGAGTACCCGGAGGAAACCCACGCAAACACGGGGAGAACATACAAACTCCTTGCAGATGTTGTCCTTGGTGGGATTTGAACCCAGGACTCCAGTGCTGCAAGGCTGCAGTGCTAACCACTGAGACACCGTGCTGCACACAAATATTGTTCATCATAAATCCCATATAATTGGTATTTGATTTGATTCTAAAGAGTAACTACAACTAAGGGCGTACTTTGCGCCAGAAACACATCAGTTTTTTTCTACCGTATGGGAATATTTGTTTTATGTACCCCAAATAAAGATTTTTTTTTTACCAGAGGAACTGCAGATTATTCTCACTTTTCTCCAAAATTTATGTCCATCTCAAAACTTTTAGCCACAACTATATGTATATTTATCCCTGTTAGTCTTGTTAAGCTGAACTTTGTAAAAATAAAACATAAAATTGTCATTATTAAATGTAAATAGGCAAGCAGCAAATCCAGCTTATTCATGAGTAGGAAGTCTTCCTCACCCTATAGCCTTTGATCATCACTCATTACTTTTGTGGTAGCGTGGCCACAAAAGTGAGGAGACCGGGAGCTCTCCAGCCCATGTTTCAGTCAGACTCACTGCACACTTAAGGTACTGCCACACTTAGTGATCTCGTTAGCGATCTCAATAACGACGCAAGCTAACGAGATCGTTGGTGTGATCTCTTTTAGGTCGCTAGTAGCTGCCAAACAGGAGATCTCATAAACGACTCATCAGCGGTCAGCGATCTCTTTAACGACTTTGGCGGTCGTTAGGATCTGTCATTAGCATGTACTGAGCGCTTCTGATTCATAGGAATTTCCAGCATCGCTCCTGCTCTCTGCGTCCTGCTAGCCTGCTTTGCAACTTATGCGATCCTTTCTGTGACGCAAAAGAGAACTTACAGATATTGCGATCCATTCCGTGACGCTAAACCCATATGCGCCACAAACGAGGTCGTTCGCAAAAGGTGCCAAACAGCGATATAGGCTCACCAGCGGGACGCCAACGATCAAAAAACGGTCCAGAACTCTAGTGAACGATCAACGAGATCACAGCAGGGGCCACATAGTTGCTACATGCCACACACAGCTAAGTCGCTAACGAGATCGCAAAATAGTGATCCCGTTTGCGATCTCGTCTGCGATCTTGTTTAGTGTGGCATACCCTTTACATGGCACACCAGTGTATGTCTTGGCATTTTTAGCACACGTCCTCTTTTGACTGAATGGGGCAGTGTAAAATAAGGAAGGTGTGAGTTTAGCTGATCTGTGTTTTTTTAGAGATAATCAATGCTTTATTGTTCTAAACTGGTTGCATTCCTGCAAATGTATATCTTTTAGTAATGTACAGGCTATTGTGCTTCTTTTTGCATTATGTCTCTATTCAGCCAGCAGCAAGAAGCTTTCTTTGTGAAAGTTGTCATGTAATTAAATTTGCATATAGTGAAAAGGTTATTTATCTTTCAGTCTGGAGTAGGAGTTAGTTGGACAGACTATGTTCATGCCCCACTTACTTGCTAATTTTTGTCTGTGTTCTGGGGTTTGTCTGATTTGGCTGCCTTCACTGACCACCTAATACAGCACGAGAGGAGGCTAACATCTACATTAGCCACCAGCATTTAATCCGAGCCACCGATGTTCCCCTCCCTGCAGCCATCCTCTTCTCATCTTTTCTGTCATTTTCAATTTATCCTTTCGCTCTACTGAGCCCTTGTTGTCATAGCCCTGATAGTAATTACTGAGAAAAACCAGCGGCAAATGACTTTGGATCTCCCATACTTAGACGGTGGATTCTCCAGCTTGTGTAAAAAGTACAACAGGTGCCAGCGGCTTCATTTTTAGGAGTCTTACCCCCTTATCTATAGACACATCCAGCTGGCTATTATTATGCCCTTTGGATATGTCTATTCTTTTAGCCCTTTACCTGTGTACTTTTCAGAAATGTGGGTTGTGCTATATAAAAACACTAACGTGACAGCAACAGATTTTCCAGAGTCTGATGCTGACAAGACTAGGCCATCATAACAATTTCTCAATTACAATGTTACTGCATAGTTCAATGGCTCCTAGAATCTTTGTTGTTTTGTCCATGGCGACAAGGATTTAAACCGTTGTACATACAGGTAACATCGTATCACTCAATAGTTGAATTTGAATGAAGTGTCAAAACTGGTGTGATGGTTCTGAAAAATGATGGGTGCATTACATTTATTAAAGAGTTGCAAATGGTTTCAGGACTCTAAAAGACACATTAGACATTCTAAATTAGATGTTACATGCAAGTGGACTATAATTGCACAATTTCCAACCATACCAAAGTTGTCATCTAGAAGCTCTTAATGGGAATCTGTAAACAGAAAATGACTTACAGTACAGACCAAAAGTTTGGACACACCTTCTCATGCAAAGATTTTTCTGTATTTTCATGACTATGAAAATTGTAGAATCACACTGAAGGCATCAAAACTATGAATTAACACATGTGGAATTATATATTACACTTTACAAAAAAAGTGTGAAACAACTGAATATATGTCTTATATTCTAGGTTCTTCAAAGTAGCCACCTTTTGCTTTGATTACTGCTTTGCACGCAGAAAAGGTGAACAGATGGACTCTACATGCCTGGTTCCCACCGTGAAGCATGGAGGAGGTGGTGTGATGGTGTGGGGGTGCTTTGCTGGTGACACTGTTGGGGATTTATTCAAAATTGAAGCTGTGAGCGGTCCAGCTCACCCCAAACTATCTCGATTGGGTTCAGGTCTGGTGACTGTGGAGGCCAGGTCATCTGGCGTAGCACCCCAACACTCTCCTTCTTGGTCAAATAGCCCTTACACAGTCTGGAGGTGTGTTTGGGGTCATTGTCCTGTTGAAAAATAAATGATGGTCCAACTAAACGAAACATCGGATGGAATAGCATGCCGCTGCAAGATGCTGTGGTAGCCATGCTGGTTCAGTATGCCTTCAATTTTGAATAAATCCTCAACAGTGTCACCAGCAAAAGCACCCCCACACCATCACACCACCTCCTCCATGCTTCACGGTGGGAACCAGGCATGTAGAGTCCATCCATTCAAAGCAAAAGGTGGCTACTTTGGAGAACCTAGAATATACGACATATTTTCAGTTGTTTCACACTTTTTTGTTAAGTGTAATATATAATTCCACATGTGTTACTTCATAGTTTTGATGCCTTCAGTGTGATTCTACAATTTTCATAGTCATGAAAATACAGAAATATCTTTGAATGAGAAGGTGTCCAAACCTTTGGTCTGTACTGTAGGCCGGCTCACACTCACCATAGAAAAATATGGACCGTATTGTACGAGCGTAATACGCCAAAATGTTGCCAGCACATTAATCCGTACTTCATCAGTTGTCAGGGTGCGGCTGTGTATTTTGCGCATGTAAGCATCCGTATGCAATCCGTACGGCATTCGTATAGCGTATTTTTCTCACAGCCTTGCAAAATAGACATTTAACGGTTTTTAGGCCTGAAACTCATTCAAACCATCATCAGCAAGCCTATTTATTGGCTCTGCATCAGGTGGCAGCCCCCAATCTTGCCATTTTGGTGGTGTGCTTGTGTTGGAGTACTGGTGCTTGGTTGCCAACATGTCTGACACTCTTCAGTTCACCCCAACTGATCGAGTATTGTACAACTGGATTTTGTCCCGCCGCTTTGGCCAGCCATACCTAGTGATCATTGATCCGTGGAGGAGGAGGCGAATGTGGGTGCATCCGCATTTGAGGCAACGCCTCACTAAAGGCCTTTTTCACCACCTTTATGCATCTCTGCAGACTCATCCAGACAAGTTTTTTCTGTTTTGTCGGATGACCATTCCCACATTTGATGTTTTGTTGGAGGTTGCGCGCCCTGGGATCACCTGCCAGGATACCAGGATGCGGAAAGCTATCTCTGCAGAGGAGCGACTTCTCCTTACGCTACGGTATGTATTCCTCACCTACACACTGTCTGTTGATGATGTGTTTTCCCACAAGTTTCCCTTTACCCTTATGGCTGTTGCTGAAATATCCTCATAATCTATCCCATATATCACCTAGAACTACCAGAACTATTATGTGTATGTAAAAATTACAGAAACCTTTGACTTGTGGTAAATTGAACTTAGGATTGTTTGGAAATGAAATGATTTAACGGTTATGTATAGTGTGTTTGTTCTACCTTTGTGCATGTGTAATTATTGCTCTCTCTACATTTGGTTACTTGTAGGTTCGTAACTACTGGCATATCCTATGCCGCACTCCATCTGGAGTTTTTGATTGGGAGGTCCACCATATCTGGCATTGTGCGTGATACCTGCTCACAAATCTGGGACAGACTTCATCAACTGGTGATGCCTGAGCCAAAGATGGAAGACTGGAAGAGGATTGCCAGGGGATTTGAGGAGCAATGCCAGTTCCCAAATTGTATAGGAGCCCTTGATGAGAAGCACATCCGTGTGCGTAAGCCGCCGAACTCAGGGTCCCAATTCTATAATTATAAACAATATTTTTCTGTAGTGCTGTTGGCTCTGGTTGACAGTAACTACAGGTTAATAATTGTAGACATTGGGACCTATGGAAGAACTGGAGACTCTAGAGTCTTCAATTCTTCCATTATGGGTCGGCGGCTTCGCAATAAGAGTTGCCCCTACCACCAGCACGCCAACTTCCTGGCTCCAATCTAGAACCTGTCCCATATGTTGTAGTTGGGGATGAGGCCTTCCAGCTATCAAGGAATGTGATGAGGCCATATCCACGACGACACCTTGACCACCGTCGTCGGATCTTCCAACTTTCGCGTATCACGGGCCAGGCGCCTGGTGGAGTGTGCCTTTGGCATTCTGTGTGCAAAATGGCGGGTCCTCCAGTCTGCTATTCAGCTGAGTGAAGCCAACGTCAATGAGGTCGTCAAAACCTGTGTTGTTCTGCATAATTTCACCAGAATGCATGATTGTGGCCCATCTTATGTTGTTGAAAGTGTGGTGACCAACGGGGATATGCCTACGCCCCATGTCATCCCTTTACGTCGCCC